>JAJLVM010000173.1:0-192887 GCA_030570285.1 Pichia norvegensis
GATATCTGGTTTAATTTTTAAAATAGTTGACACTTTACTTAAATAGCTACAACTGCCAAACATTCACACCAACAAATCTTCATCCAGAAGTTTCTCAAGCTCATCAACTGTAAACGCAATGTATAGCACCTCCATACCGGAGGTGTCTCTGGTTAATGTACACATTTTGTGTTCCACAAACTCTCCTAGAATAGTACGAAACGAAATGTCATTAGAAATAATGAATTCGCCAACACATAAGTCATAAAAGTCTCTTAAAGGAATGCAGCATTTTATTGAACCTTTAGTACTACCACGATTGTCAATAAGCTTTGGATCGTCCCCTATCATTAAGTCAATCTGCTCCAATTGCTGTAAAATCAAATTTTTGTATAAGCTTTTGGCATTTCCTGTCAACGAGTTTAAAACATATTTAGCACCACGCGATCCAACCAACTCATCTGTTTTACCAATTTTTAGAGGATCCTGGAAACTGACTTCGGTAGTATAACTTCTAAAAGTTGAGATGCTATGCCATATAAAGTTGTAATTTGACAGAACAGACGCGTCCCAAAGAACAGGAGTTACTAAGTTGTCAATGGAACAAATAAAAGAAATTTGCTCTATTCTTGCAATTTCACTCAACATCGATTGTAAATCAGTATTTCTCATTGATTGGCCATCTATATTGTTCATCAGAATATAAAGTTTCTTGTTTCTATTCCGTGGTTTCATAAATTCTAAATGTGCTATATTACAAGCTTCTCGAAGTTCTCGAGCTGTTGGCATCGACTTCCTAAAGCAAATTCTCCAGATTTCTCTCAATAGAATTCTTAGAGTGAACTCGGTATTATAACCGTTGATTACTATGCACTTTGCTTTTGTGTCATATGGCAAGACAAAATCCCGAAGAAATTCCGTCAGTAAATTTCTTTTGGAACCAATTCCATAAAACATCAAATTAAAATTCTCCTTTAGCTCAAATAACCATTGTGAAAATTGAAATCTGTACAATTGATTCAAGCTCAATATAGGCCCCGAACATAGCAAATCAAGAACTTTATTGTATCTGTTAAACTCTTCATACGAAATATCTGGTGCCTGTGTCATTGAGCTCTTTGAAGCTCTAAATTTCCTATGGTTCTGTTCAAAATAAGCTTCATATCCGTCATGATACATTACTTGATTTTTAAGGGCACTTTCTTTGACTAACAAGTCGTCATTGTCGGCCTCAATTTTAGGGACTTCCATCAATTTGATATGTTCATAATTTTGTGGTATCAAGTCACTCATAGTATTAAAGGTAGAGTGGAGATTTCTTCGCCTTCTACGTGGTGTTGCCGTAGGGGTTGTTTCCGCCGATGCGTCTTCGAGCTTCTCAAGGAGATTCGTTCTCAATCTCGATTTCCTGTTGATAGAGTGGTTATTTTCTGGTAATAATTCTGCTTTAATTTCTGTTTTCAAAGTGGAATGTCTGGGCGTGAGAGTAGGTGTTGTAGATGGTGAAAGTTCCGCCAACTCCTTTTTAATTGGAGACATGGTTTGTATAGTCGATTTTAAAGGTGATAAAGGTGCTTCCTCTTCTATTGAACTCTTTGCTTCCACTGTATCAGACTGTATCTTCTCTTCTTTCAACTCCTTCTCCTGCTGCTGCTGTTTATGATAATGATGATGTTTGTGTTGTTGTTGTTGTTCTTTTTCTACTTCTACTTCCACTTCTTTTACTTCCTCTTCTTCCTCTACTTCCATTTTAAGGCTAAGAGAATCCTCAACACCACTGAGTCTTATGATGTTCTCCAAAACAGAAAGTTCATTAATTTCTAATTCGTCATCGTCAGCTAGGACTTTTGGTTTCTTTTTGAGAGCATTTTCGTACGCCATTTTGTTCAATTCCGACATCGATCTCTTCATTGGTGATCGCAGTTTGACTGTATAATTTTCCAGCATCTGAACTCGGTCTTTTTTCCTTGGTGATTTAGAGCCTCCATGACCTGAGCCTTTTATTGGTGACCTTGGCGGTACCGTGCCGGTCATTATGGGTAGAATTGGTGTAGTCTTGTATATCACAACGATGAAAACAAAACATTCCGAGAGTTGGTTCAGATTTCGAGAAGGAGTCTCTGCATCTGAATATTTTTTATCAGCATCAAAGCACTTGGAAGAAAAATACGAATTAACTGTTGAGAGTTTGATTACAAAATTAATAACTTTTAGAAGAATGTGATGTGGATTGTATTTTGGCTGCTTGGAATTATCTTTTCGTTGCAATGAGTGGGTAAATTTAGGAAAAACATAACAAACCGAAATGGATGATTTTCTTGAATTACCGCATCGATACTGTATATTTCAAAAGCCAAAAATACACTATTGAGAAATTGGAAGTGGAAGCTTTATGAATGTTTTGATATTTGTCGGTTGAGCAGTTTTGTGAAAGAATGATTTAGAGCAAGTGGATCCTGTGATAGGCACATCTATGTTATTCTATAGAAACAGCAAAAATATCCAAAACATTGCTAAACAAACGAAATGACTTATAAGCTACATTACGAGACAAAATTTACCATAAGATTCTCTGCTTAAATGAGGAAAATATATACGTAATCAAATCTGAATTATAAACCAATGTATGTTAAAATCATGATTAACTAAATTGTTAACACGTCTTCCACATCCGAACACATCTAAACATAACTATTTTTCTTTATCCTCAGTTAATTTAACTGCAGATGCTCCTGTTGGCTTTTCAACCGAACAAGAGCTATCTAATCATTCAACTGGTGGTGACAGCAATGTCAACACAAACACTGACGCGTATTTTTCGCCAGATGAGACAACTCAAATGCGTGTCATGAATGATAAGCTCAATTCCACTTATTTACCCATGATTGCTGAATCATATAGCAAGATCGGTAAGTTACAAATATAAAACTCTTGTCGCATTGGCTCCAGGTTTGGACTTTATTAAAGGTGAGAACCATAAATTCGTTGGTTGGTATCTATACTTGAAATCTAAATTCATTGAGATTTCAGAGGGTGATGCCAAGAGTGCTGCTAGGAAGGTATTCAAGGTGTTTGAAGAATGGGATACCGATGCCATGGTTGGCTTTAATCGAATTTTGCAAGTCTCAAAAAATGAGAAAGTAAAAAATCATAAAAACTCACTATGCCCTTGCAACAAGAAATATGTCATGGATGCATCCTTCAAACAACCCAAAGTTGTTACGAATAAATAAAGTTCTTCTTTAATATCATTAATATAAGTAGAGATTTGTACATTTAACTGGAAATCAGTGTATTGTATGTTTTGTTATTGATGGTAAAATACAGTATTTTTGAGTCTATAAAATTTTTAAAATATTTTAAAACATGTTTATCTTTCAAAATGAACAGTTTTTTTTCTGCAAAATTAGTTCACGTGAGATTGGTGTAGGTACTAGAATCCAATTATAACTTGTTTTGGGTGTAGTTGAATGATTGTTTGAAGTATAAGCTTTTGAAGTGGGCGTCAGATTTTATTGTTTGTCCTGCTAAACGTATATTGAAGATGCAAACAAAGCATAAATCCAGAAGTATTTTCAATAATATAAATAGGATACTATACAGATTGAGAATTGCGAACTAAATAAGGGGAACCGACGTGGAATTTAGCAAACGTACTATAAATACACACACGAAGATAAATGGAAAGAAAAGATACTCATAATGAAACAATTTTGAAGTAATGTATAATGACAAGAATTTTAAAGTAAGTGTTTAAAGCAAACACAAACATCTATTAGTAAAGCGGTCAATTAATTTAATCAAAGGTCTTCTTGGTACCTCTGAAGCTAGCAACTGGGGTTGAGTTTGCACCTGAACCACCTCTGTTGAAACCACCACCTTGTTGTCTGTCACGACCGAAGCCACCTCTACCACCTCTGTTACCACCTCTACCACCGAAACCACCTCTACCTCTGTTACCACCGAAAGATCTACCACCTTCGTTTTGTGGTTTTGGAGTTGAGAAGTCTAATCTAACAGGTCTGTTGTTTAAGAATTCACCATTCAATGCTTCTAAAGCTTTTTGAGCAGATTCAACGGAACCGAATTGAACGTAACCGAAACCCTTTAATTGTTCAGTTTCTGGGTGAGTTGGTAATCTAACACCTAAGATTGGACCATATTCAGAGAAAAATTCAGTAACGCTATCGTTGTTAGAATCGAATGATAAGTTACCAATGAATAAAGTATCAGATGGTTCGGATTTTTGATCACCATATTGCTTTGCTCTGTCATTTGATCTATCTTGAGTCTTTGGCTTAGAAGTGGATAAATCGACATTGATTGGTCTACCATCGACTTCCTTACCTTGCATTTCTTCAAGTGCCTTTTCAGCAACAGATTTTGAAGCAAAGTCAACGTAACCGTAACCCTTAGATCTACCAGTTGCTCTATCACTAATAACTCTAGCAGAGATAACACCTTCATATGCTTCGAATTCTCTCTTTAACCAATCGTCATCAATGTTCCATGAAAGACGACCAACGAAAAGAGTTGCTGGTTCTTCAGAAGATTCTTCAGTCTTAGCTTTCTTTGTTTCTGGTTCAGAAGCTTCGGTAGCAGATTCAGATTCTTCAGACTTTCTCTTCTTGGAATCTTTCTTTTCATCTTCATCTTCAGATTCAGAGGATGATTCGGATTCGGATTCTGAGTCAGAGGAATCAGAAGATTCTTTCTTTTCTTCTTTCTTTTCATCTTCAGATTCAGAATCAGAAGAGTCAGAAGAGTCAGAAGAGTCAGAAGAGTCAGAAGATTCTTCCTTCTTTTCCTCTTTCTTTTCATCTTCAGATTCGGATTCGGATTCGGATTCGGATTCAGATTCAGATTCAGAGGATGAAGAGGATTCAGAAGAAGAAGATTCAGATTCAGAAGAAGAGGAGACTTCTTTAACTGCTTTTTCTTCTTGCTTTTTGGAAGCAGATTTTTTGGAGGACTTCTTGATGTCTGATTTAGCCATTGTTAATTGTTAATTAAGGAATTGGATGGAAAAGAAGCAATAGGACAGGAATAAAGTGTAAGAGAAGATAGGAGCAGAAGTGAAAACTTTTAAACTAAAAATTTTTCATACGCTATCAGACCTTGAAGACAGAAACGGTAACGCTGATGCTTAGCTTGAAAAATTTTCGCACTGTCTTTTTTTTTCTCCACATTTTCTCGTTTCGCGGAATTTTTTTTGTAGGCTGGTCTAGCTGAAAAGGGAAATATTGAATTTTATACAAACTAGAATCACAAGTTTAGAAGATACAATACTATTGTGGAATACCAATCCATGTCTGCACAAGTCCAATATCCGAAAAAAGTCTTACCTGGCCAACCTATACTGCCAATTTATGAAGCGACAGAGAGCTCGACAGCTATTAAATATGTTACTGGTGAGAATACTAGGTTAGAAACAATTACATTCAACAATGAGATAATTCCAACTATTGTAGCCACAACGATGGGTCAAGTTGAAATACAGGATGAAATCGAAGTTGATGAAGAAACTGGTGAGAAGAAGACAGTTGTTAATTGTAAAGCTGTTAATGTGATACCAACTAAGCAACTTAATAAAGGATCAGTGAATTGTACATCGTATAAAGCAGTTACACCACAAGTTCATGATATTGTACTAGCTAGAGTAACTAAATTAACACATCAAAGGGTCAATGTTGAGATATTGAGTGTTTTACCAAAGAATGAGAATGGTAAAGATTCATTACAATTATTAAATTTATTACCAACAGAAACTGGTGAATTTTTTAAGGCGATGATTAGGAGTCAAGATATTCGTTCAACTGAACGTGATTCTGTTAAAACTTGGGAATGTTATCAACCAGGAGATATAATACGAGCTGTTGTATTATCATTAGGTGATGGTGTAAGTTTTTATCTTTCAACAGCAAGGAATGATCTTGGAGTTGTATTTGCACGTAATGAAGAAGGTGAATTATTATACCCACTTGATTGGGAGACAATGGTTTCTCCAACATCTGGAGAAGTTGAAAAGAGGAAATGTGCGAAACCTGTATAACTACAATATACTACTATAGTATTAAATTAGATTAGATTAGATATTTGGGAATATATTGTTTATTCTTGAGAACAGTCTCTACCAAAGATGGCAACTTTAACCCAATCAGTAACGACTAAGATTTTATTTCTAATACCTAACATCATTGTGACATAAGCTGTACGCCAGAAGAAGAAAGTCATTGTACCACCAAGGGCGACAGTTGACCAATCACCCCAACTTAAATCTGCAACTGCTCTTTCAGAACCGATATAAGCGAGAGCACCTTGATGAATGTATTGGAAAGGTTTATCTGATTTTTCCAAACGTTCAATACGAGTTTGGATTTTTTGTAATTCATGTTGATCTGTTGTTTTAGATAATGTGTATTTGAGATCATCAATTTTAGCAATTTTATTAAAATGATCAGCTAAGAAGTTACCTTGTTGATGAGCTACTTGAGCAGTTGGAGGGTTTGGTGTAAAAGTACAATCACCTAATGCAAAGATATAATCATCACCATCAAGTTTACAATATTCATCAATTAATAAACCTCTTCTAGCAGTTTTCTGTTCATCAATTTTAGAAGCCAATTTTTTAGTTAAATCTCTTTGTGCGTTACCACCTGCCCAAACTAAAGTTCCATAAGGAATAACAACATCTTCAGCTTCACCTGAAGGTTTCTTATAAGATGCGTAAACATTTTTATCATCTACTTTTTTAACCATTGTATCAACTTGTAAGTTCAAACCTTGTTCATTGAAAACTTCCTTTGTATATTCGATTAATTTTGGATGGAACATTGATAAGACGTTATGTTGAGCTTCAATTAAGGTAACAGTCATTTCCTTTTCAATACCAGGGATAAATTTGGATAAATCTTGATTGATGTAATCCTTAATTTCTGCTGCTAATTCAACACCAGTTGGACCACCACCACAAACGACAAATGATAAAAGTCTCTTTCTTTCATCTGAACCAATTGGTAATAATCTTGAAGCTTCGATTTGATTAAATAATTTTTGTCTAACTGCAGTTGCATCATTTGCTTCCTTAAGGAATGAAGCATGTTCGTAAATACCTGGAATTCCGAAAGTATTAACTTGAGCACCAACTGCGTAAACAAGATAATCATAAGATAAAGTTGTTTCAATTTCTTCAGAATCATTAGTAAATGCATCACCAATTAAGAATCTTTGAGATTTATGAGCAATTCTAATAGTTCTGTTTGTTGGATCGATATCTTTAGCTTCAGCTTCATAATAAGTGACTTCACCAGGAGTTTGTCTAGCAATTGTTCTAACAGAATCACAAATAGATTTAATACCGATAGTACCGGAAGGAACAGAAGGTAATAAAGGAGTGAAAAGGAAATAATTTCTTGGAGAAACAATTGTAACGTTATATTGAGTTGTGTCAAGATTTTTCAGGAAAGAAATTGCACCCCAACCTGAACCTAAAATAACGATATTTTTCTTTGAATTACCACTATCTTTAGCAGAAGTTTGTGGAAGTTGAGAACCAGGGTTTGTTTCTTTATAAACTAAATAAGTTAGGTAACCCCAACCAGCGATACCTGAAACGAAAGCAATACGGAATGACCAAGAAAGGAAACCTGATTTTAAAGGTTTACCATTTTGACCATTTTGACCATTTTGACCATTTTTTGTATTATTAGTATGATTGAATCTCTTTGCAGATTGAATCAACGAAAGTTTAGAGTTACTAAACCCTTTTCTAACAACAGCTGATGACACCGATAGTGCAGGTGTACGGATTGCAGCTGCAACAGAAGCGCCTCCTAATCTGAACATTGTAAGTGGAGAACGGGAAGTGAGAACAAACCGGTAGTTAAAGAAGCCAAGAAGAGAGTAGAGAAGAAGAGAAAGATACACACACAAAGTAATACACAGCTAGCTATCCACCATGGACAAGGCAACCACTCATTCCACACAAAGCACCTCTTTCACTCCTCACAGGGAAAAAAAGATTCGGTCTAAAAAGCAAGATCAACCAGAGAAAAAAAACCGCTGCTGTCACCCATTTGCCCCCGCAATCGGGCCGCCAAGGGCCGCTAAGCGTTAGTTCACCAAAGACGTTCGCGCTAGCGCTGCGAAGCTAGTTCACCGTTGTTCGCACTACCGCTCACGCTACTGTTCACGCTGTTCACGCTGTTCACACTGTTCACACCCTGCACCTGCCGCAGCAGACGGGCTATCTCGGCAGCGTCCACCCCTCCGTCACCACGGTCTTCACCGTCGCCGCCCCCCTCCTCACCCTCCTCCTCCTCGTCGTCGTCGTCGTCGACACCAACTTTCCCAATGATATCCTCAATTCGTTCAAACTGTGCGTGTACGTTCACGTGATCCGGCTGCTCTCCGTCAACTCCGAGGCCAACGTCCATGTTCACCCCAACTCCAACTGATCCACCACTGTAACCACCCACGTAGCCTTCGTGAAGTCCGCTATCGTCTTCATTCACTTTATCTTTATCCTCGCTTGCAGCTGCAACGGCAGCAACTGCTGCCGCAGCTGCTTCCATTACTTCACGATCTGCATCTTCCTGTTGTTCGTCAACATCTTCTCTCACTTTACCTTCACCATCAGTGATTTTCCCAACTCCTCCTCCTTCTTTCTCTGTAATTCCACCAACTTTCTTTTGTTCCTTCTTAATCTCCTCATCATCGTTATCGCTGTTAGAGCTCGAATTCGATGATAACGGTTTATGATGTTTGTGATTGTAACTCATTTGTAATATCCCATATACGATATCATAACTGAGTGTTATACGAGAACAACATTCTTCAGTTTTCAATTTGTTCGAAACATGTCGTTTGTTCTCACTACGACTCTTTCTTTTCCTTAATTTATCTTGTGAACAAATAAACATCCATGTCATTTTTTTAGATCTATTAGGATCATAAAGTGATGGATTATGATGATCACGTACTGCAAATCTGAAACCTGTCAGTTTCTGCAATGGTTGAATGTATTTTTGTACAACTTTAGCCCCAATATCGTTCATTAACTCCACAGTAAGTTCCTCAGGGGCATACCTCGGAAATTCATTCTTATCAGTATACGCTCCATAATTATGTTGTGTTAAATCCATAACAGTGTTTAACGCAACTTTCTTTAAAAATGTATCCCAATCATCCGATAAATTAGGTAGTTTCACTACAACTCGTGGTTTCTTCTCCTTAACTTTCCTCCTTTCTCGACATTGTTGGCATGTTTGATATTTAGAAAGATCCTTTTCACTCTCATGTATTCGTTTCATACGACATCGTGAACATTTCTTGATGTTCTCCTCAACAACAACAGGTTTCTCAATCGCTTGTAATCGTTGATTCTGTGGTATTTGAATCATACTCATAACATGATCTGCTCTATTCATCATCTTTGACGTGTCTTGTGGTATCACTCGGGATGCGCCCATGTTCACACCTGTCAAATTACTCAAATCAATATCAACTCCAACATCATTGCCAACGCTAACATAATTATTCAATTCATGGTGTACATCTTGGGGCGCTCGAAGGTCCTTGGCAATGTTATATTCAAGTAGATGTGAATTGTTGTTGACACGATTTTGCTGCTGCTGCTGCTGCTGCTGCTGTTGTTGTTGTTGTTGTTGAGATACCCGTTGTTGACTACGCTGGTTTGTTCGCCTACGTTTGTGCTCATTTTCCTTTTCAACGGGCCTGTTCATTATACCCATTTGCACGCCCATACCAACGTTATAATTATTCATATCAATCCCAATATCTAAATCCATATCAACATCTTTAGCCTTCCTCCTGCGCCTCTGTGGATCCAGTCCATCTAACATACTTAAGTCTAAAAGCGTATCTTTATCAGCTTCTTCAATAAGTGCATCTTCAGCTTCTTTCATCTTCACCCGCATCATACCCTTCTCCTTATCTAACATCTTTTCTTTCTCCTTTTCATCCAGATCAAAAATCCCGTCCGTTTGAAGGTACCCTCTTTCAACAATACTCTTTATATAGTTCTTAAACGGTTCACTTTCACTTTCATTAAATGCATTCACAAGTGATTGTTCAAGAGCTGAAATATCATCTTCATCAACACCTGTATTTTGTTCATGATTTTCATGATTATCTTGATGTGCATCTTCGTTTAAATGTTCACCTCCAGTTTCTTCATCTGTATCACTTAAATTAACACCAACTTCTCTGTTCAAATTTCGTAACTCATATCTTAGTTGGTTGTTTAATTGGTTTAAATGTAAATCATTAAGATTCTCAAATCCAAGTCCGTGAAGTGATTCAAGGAAAGCGTTATGTGCTGCTGTTGCATCAACAGCTGGATCAGTCGCCGACATCATTACTGAATGTTGTGCATCGTTGTCCGGTACAGAAATAGAAGCCAGTTTATGATTATCCATGGTTTAATTTGTTTGTTTTCGTTAAAATTGCATTAGTCGATTTGATCTTTCGTTCTCAATATTAAAAAAATTATTTATATTTGATTAGTAGATTTCTTTGTTTTTGAGTAGTACCTCCAATAGTTTTGCTTAAAGATCAAATTTAACTCTCCTCTAATTTGTTTCAAGCGTATCTGTGAATGTATGATAATCAATTTGATTTGAAGATTCTGGAATCTGGGATGACTGGAAAAAAAAATGATGAAGCCAGTGCACCGCGCACTTCCTCACACACTAACATAGCTCAACTCAATCAAATCCTGTTGAATAGGTACGAGAGAACGGATAAAGGAGCAGCAGGAAAAGATAATGTCAAGAACTAGAGGGAAGAAAATAGAATACGAGGAGATTGAATCGAGTGATGACGAGCTAAGTCGGCTTGAGCTTGACGCGTTGGAAGAATACGAAGGTGACGACGACGGAAGTCGTGTTGTTGTTGATAAGAGCAAGGGGTCACTTAAAGTAACGATTGCATTTGATGATGCAGGAAAATTGACACAATTTAGTAGCAAGGAGAAGAATAAAAGTAAGGATAAAAGTAGAGATAAAAACGGTAAGGATAAGCGTTTGAAAAAGAAGAAAGAAAGTTCAGTGGTTAGTGAATCCTTAGATGAAGAAGATGATTTAGATGATGAAGAGATCGATGATTTGGATTTAGCTGATGATGATGATGAAGGAGATGGTATTCCTGTTGATTATAACGATGATGACGATGATGACGATGATGAAGATTTATTTGATTACGATGAAGATGGAAAAAAGAATATTGATTTGAGTAAATTGAGTGATCGACAGAGGGCGAAGTATCTTGGACAGTCTGAAGAACCTGATGAGTTAAAAAATGAACTTCTTAATGGTAAGAATTTACCAAAGAGTGTACTGATGTTGATGGAAGGTAGTCAAAAGAAGCAATTAACGGAGGAAGAAATTGAATTAAGGAAAGCTGATGCTGCACGTAAACGTAAACACTTTGTTATGAAAAAACTTGAAGCTGAGAAGAAGGAGACATTACGGAAGTTACTACATCGTAAAGTTGAAAAAGTTGATTCTCGAAAGCAAGAAGAAGAGAACGAAAGGAACAGATTGAATAAACTGAAACGTGCAGAGTTACTTAAACATAAGGCATTATTTAGTTGGGTTTCCAAAACTGAAGGTGAAGGAATTGATAAATGTGCAGTATCTTATTATTCTATGCAGTAGTATGGACTATGAATTCAATCTTTCTTCTTTGGATTTGTTGCACGACTAATTGCACGTTTGTAAGCAGCTATGAAGGCCATTCCTTGAATCATTGTCCAACCGAGTGAAGCAAGTTTATTGAAAAATCCCATTCTGTGCTTTCTAGTTAATGGATATAAAATTAACACAGCTTCGATTGAATGAACTGCAACGAGTACACGAACTACTGGTGCAATGTACTGTTTAATAACATCTTTAGCAGAATCTGATATGTTAATCATATTCAAGAAATTAGATAATTGTGTAGGTACTGCAACAAAGAAGATCATAGTTAGCATAATGATTGTTACAACTGCACCAATTGGTTTATCAAAGTAAGGAACTTCATTTACAATGTATTCAGAGAAACCCCTTCTTTTTGCAGCTTCTTGAGCGAGTTGGATCAATTTTGTCTTTGCATCAGCGTAGCTTTCGAGTGAAGGCTCGAATGGAATTCTAATGACTGTTTTACCGTTGTTGTTTGCGTTTGTAAAAGAGATGGTAAAACCGTCAAGTGATAAAGTTTCCATTGTTGGATTGTTGGAAGCAGCAGTCTCATCGACATGACCATAAACTACTAAATAATCTTCAAGATTATGAGCATGGTCTTTGTTCATATGAGAGAGGATTCTTGGCACAGGGCTAGCGTTAGACATCGTTAGGTTCAGAGAAGAAGAGATGATGTCTTAGTAATGTAAAAATATCGGGATTCAAAATTTTGTCTTCATCGAAGCTGGGGAAACAATTGCCGGAATACGCGCAATTATCGGTGTAAGTGTAAAAGGTTAGAGTGTTTAAGAAGTACAAAGAGTAAAAAGCAGTTAATTGTTATTAATAAAAGTATCATAGTATTGTTGCGAGGAAAGACTTAGTTTGTAAGGAGTTAATTTTATATTCTCTGTTTCTAATTCTGGAGTCCAATCATCGAATTCCTTTTCATTACCAACAGGTCTTTCACCAAGAGTAGTTAATCTAAAGGCGTGTCTGATCTGATCAGAATCCCAATCAAGAGTTCTTGTATGCAAAACTCTGCGGTTATCCCATAAAACTACTGTATTTTCATCCCATTGGAATCTAACATGAGCGTCTAAACAAGATTCAATATGCTGAAATAAGAATATAAGGAGGTTATCGCTTTCCTCTGTTTTTAAACCAAGTATTTTACGAGTGAACCCTCTGTGCACAAAAAGACTTTTTTTCTTCAAAACAGGATGGTATCTTATAATTGGATGAACTGAATCAATTGTTTCCTTTCTTTCTATACCACCTTCAACTTTAGCTGCTTGTGCTTGTTCCCTTGAAGTATGAACTGCTTGTAAATCAGATAGCAAATCTTTCATTAGAGGTGATAATCTGTTATAAACTTCAACAGTATCGATAAATTGTGTATCACCACCACTTTCACCCGATTGCAACATTGCAAAGAGTGTTAATGCAGGAGGTTGATTTTCATAAGTAACATCAGAATGCCAGCTAATATTGTTTAACTTGTCCTTAAAATACTCAACATTCTCCTCATTGCTACCTCTTCTGAAAGTCATATGAAAATATGGTTCATTTCTTGGAGCACCTGACGTTGGGTGTACATGTAAGGGACCAAAATATTTCCCCCAATTTTTGATATCTTCAAATGATTGATTTTTAAAGTTTTGATTTCTAAAGGCCACAACGCCGTATTGTTCAACCAAAAGAGCTAAATCGTCCTTTTGTTTGTTTGATAACGTACTTAATTGAATACCATCTATTTGTAAACCCAATTTAGGAGACACTTTACGCCAAGTTACACCATCTACATCTGTGAGTGATTTGAATTGTGGATCACCAAAGTGTCCTCTATCGATGTGTTTAAAAGGTTTAGGGTTTTCAAAAGCGTGATCGTCTTTTGGATCCCAAGCTGGAGCCCATTGTGGATACTTAAGTTTTTGAATGTTTTCCTTAGATATTGTTAAAACACCATCAGCTGACTTTTCATCTTGGCTTTTCTTGAAATGGATAGAACCATCATTAACGGTTCTTGTTAGTGTAGACATGATTGTGTGTGGACAAGGTCAAAAAAAGAAATGTTTTACAAAATAATCATACTCTACCACTTTTATAGTCACCAAGACTATCAGTAGATTGACATATTGCTCGTATGTCGGAGTGGGAGCCACAGCTTACGGGAGCCACCACAGTGTTGAAGACCACAGCTGTTAGCAGAAAACAACTCCTTCCCGATTAGGCAGGCGCGGAGACAGAGTTCAACGGCAGTCTGTTATGTGATGCGATAGTTGAGTGGTGTCAACAACTCATGGTTGTGTACAGTTCAGTGTTGCAAGGGTCAGATGAAACAGATACTAGTAACTACGGGTGCCACTGTGACTTTTGTACAGTTGATACGAGCTGTTCTCAGTGAACGGTTTATCGGTGCGGTTTCTGCGTTGGGGTACACAGAGATGGTTGTGCAGTACGGGGGCGACGACACATCTGTGCACCTTGTGCAAGAACTACTCTCAGCAGTGTGTTTTACAAGTGACAATAACGGAAGCGATGAAAATACCACCATGTTTAGCAGGACTGTCGGTAAGTTGCATATTGTGGCTTTGCAATGGGCAGTGGACCTTGTGGAAATGTACACAAGGGATAGCAATGCAGTGATATCTCACGCTGGAGTTGGATCTATTATGGACACTTTGCGATGCTGGGAAGAGAACCGGACACTAATTGCGGTTCCAAATGGAGTCCTTCTTGATAATCACCAAGTAGAAGTTGCTCGTGCATTTGCTGCCATGGGAGTTCTTCGAATGGTTAGTGGAAATGATGGTGATAACGATTGTGCGGTCGAAACTGTTCTCGCTGAAAGACTTTCCCGGACACTTGCGGAACCATGGGTGGGGATACCGCTTCCGAGAGCTGCCGGCAATGTTCTTGGACGGGTCATACGTGAAGAGCTAAGCCATAGCTAAGTAGTCTGTATACCACATCCTTAAACATACATTCTTTACCCTACCTACATCTTACCAGACTAAATATTACCCACCAACACTACACCCCATCTTCTATACTCTGTATACCTATGTAACCCCACGAATCATGACGTAGCTGAAACGACCAAATAAGACCCATCAGATGAGATCAGATCAACGAGATCGGACAGAATCGGATCGAGGTTAAACCCGCTGCTATTTTTGGCAAATGTTGCACGCGCAATTTTTTTGATCTCTTCTCGTTAAATTCTCATTTTCTGGGTTTCTTTTGTTTTCGCGTCGCAGTTTCCGCGACAGGGGTAAAAAAGCAGGTAATTCCCACTCTCGGTTTAGTCTCAACGGCGATTCCTTATACCCATATTTTCTTAAATTTTGGCCCAAAAGAGTAATATTGCCTAATGGGGATAATATATTGAATTTTTGGGAAGGGGAAGGGGAACGGGAACGAAATTCTCCGTTTATACTAGCATCAGATTTTTCTCGACGTTACTATTTTTAACTGGCCCTTAACCCCTCCTCCATTGATCCCCGACAGGAGTAAACCTCTTTACTTTACCCAAAACTGACTGGTAATTACTTCATTAGTTTAATTTTAACCGCGTGTTGTTTACCACTCTTCGTCCATTCCAATCCAGCATCCCACTTCCTTCCAACTATTTAAATCATCTGGTATATCTTCTTTTCTTCTCTCTCTTCCTTCCCTCTTCTTCTTCTTCTTCTTCTTCATACAGATAATCAACCAACAAATTTATCAATAATAATTTAAAAAATGCAATACAGAAACCTTGCCGCAGTCGCTTTCGCTGGTAACGCCATTGGTGCTTACGTTCCATCTGAACCATGGTCCACTCTTACACCATCTGCTACTTTAGCTCATGCAACTACTGATTTTACTGGTTCCTTTGGTATTGCAATTAACCCAATCCCAACTACTGCTTCTGCTTCTCTTGCTGATCATAACGAAAGAAAAGCTGCAGCTGCAACTCAAATTGGTGATGGCCAAATTCAAGCAACTACTGGTACCGCTAATGAAATTAAGACCAAGACTAAGACTCTTGCTCAACCAGTTACTCAAATCGGTGATGGTCAAATCCAAGCAACTACTGCAACTGAAACCACAAAGACTTTAATTGCTAACGTTGTCACTCAAATCGGTGACGGTCAAATTCAAGCAACTACTGCAACTATTACTAAACAATTAGTTCAACCAGTCACTCAAATTGGTGATGGTCAAATCCAAGCAACAACTGCAACTGAAACCAAGGAATTAGTTCAACCAGTCACTCAAATTGGTGATGGTCAAATCCAAGCAACAACTGCAACTGAAACCAAGGAATTAGTTCAACCAGTTACTCAAATCGGTGATGGTCAAATTCAAGCAACTACCAAGACTGAAAAGCCAACTGCACAACCAGTTACCCAAATCGGTGATGGTCAAATTCAAGCAACTACCGAAACCGAAAAGCCAAAGCCAAAGGCAACTCCAGCAACTCAAATCGGTGATGGTCAAGTTCAAGCAACTACTAAGACTGAAAAGCCAACTGGTACTGCTGCATCTCAAATTCACGATGGTCAAGTTCAAGCTTCAGGTTCTTCATTACCTCTTGATAACGGTATTCAATACGAAGCTTGTAAAGTTAACGGTACTCTTTCAATGAAACTTCACAATGGTATCTTAACCGACTCTAAGGGTAGAATTGGTTCAATTGTTGCAAACCAACAATTCCAATTCGACGGTCCACCACCACAAGCTGGTGCAATTTACGCTGCTGGTTGGTCTATCTCTCCAGAAGGTAAATTAGCAATTGGTAACTCAACTACTTTCTACCAATGTTTGTCTGGTAACTTCTACAACTTATACGCTGAACACATCGGCTCAAAGTGTGAACCTGTTGAACTTGATATCGTTGAATTAGTTGACTGTTAATTCTAACGATTGAAAAAAAAGATAATGTTCATTCAATAATAATACCCTCCTAGGAACATTAACGTTGTATTTATTATTTCACGCCGACCCCTTTAATATTTGTATTCGAATATATTATATACCGAGTGTAAAAAAAACTTCATATTTAGACTATTCATTCATCGTCGCATACTAAACTAGAACTATTACTACTACTACTATTCATAGTAATGCCTTATAAGTTCAACATCACCGACGCGACGCAAATCACCTTGCGCGACGAAGAATTCAAAACTCGCCAGCTCCGGCGCAGCCAACTTGGCTTCAATTCAACACAATACACACATATCTTTGCCACTCATTCATTGTACTTGTTAATTATTCATTCAGCATCATTACAACCATGTCCGAAGCCCCACCTATCGAATTGGTTGATGTCTGTCAACTAGCATCTTTAGGTATCAGTCCACAATCGTTTAATTTCTTGTCAACAACACTCGAATCAGATCATTACGTTTGCTGTCGTGAAGTAAGTGATTCAGGTAATGCAGCTGTAATCGTTGACCTTAAAAATGGCAATCAAGTTACTAAAAAATCAATGTCTGCAGATTCAGTTATCATGCATCCAAATTCAATGGTTATAGCATTGAGAGCAAATGATACAACAATTCAAATATTCAACCTTGATACTAAACAAAAGTTAAAATCAAATGTTATGAGTGAAAAAATCGTCTTTTGGAAATGGCTTAACAATGAAACCTTAGGTTTAGTAACAGTGAATTCCGTTTATACTTGGAACGTCTTTGATGGTACTGACGCTGGCCCAGTCTTATTAACTTCAAGACACGTTTCATTAAATGATTGTCAAATTACTCAATTCTCTGCAAGTTCAAAACTCAATTGGTTTGCAATTGGTGGTATTGCTCAAGAAAATGGTAGAATTGTTGGTCATATCCAATTATTCTCAAAGGATAGAGGTATTTCTCAACCAATTGAAGGTCATGTTTGCTCTTTCACTAATTTAAACCTTCAAAATTCTGCAATTGACACCGAGTTATTTGCATTTGCTGTAAGAAATGAAAATGGTGGTGTGTTACATATCAACGAAATCGATCACAAAGATGGCGCTCCTGCATTCTCAAAGAAAACAGTTGATATTTTCTTCCCTGCTGAAGTAGCAAACGATTTCCCTGTTGCAATTCAACTATCTTCCAAATATGGTATTGCTTACGTTTTAACTAAACTTGGCTTTATCCATTTGTACGATGTTGAAAGTGGTAAGAAAATCTTCCTCAACAGAATCTCATCAGATCCAGTTTTTACAGGATCAGGTTTTGACAATAATTCAGGTATAATCACAATCAATAGATCAGGGGCTGTCTTAGCAGTTGAAATTTCACAGCAAAGAATTATCCCTTACATTCTTAACAGTTTAGGTGATGTTGAGTTAGCATTAAGTCTCGCTTCTAGAAGTGGTTTACCTGGTGCTGAAAACTTGTTCACTCACCAATTCAATCAGTCAATTGCAACCGGTGATTATGCTGCAGCTGTTAAAATTGCTGCTTCATCTCCTCAATTAAGAACACCTGAAACTATCTCTAAATTGAAAAGTTTACCAACTCAACAGGGCCAACCTGCTCCTTTCCTTCAATACTTGGTATTCTTGTTAGATAGAGGATCTTTGAACAAGTTTGAAACTCTTGAACTTGTAAGACCTTTGGTTCAACAAAATAGAGTTGAAACTTTAGAAAAATACTTAAAGGAAGACAAGCTTGATTGTTCGGAAGAATTAGGTGATTTAATTAAGCCTATTAGCGCTACTTTAGCATTGGCTGTTTATTTCAAGGCAAATGTTTCAAATAAAGTCGTTCAATGCTTAGCTGAATTAGGGCAATTTGATAAAATCTTACCATTCTGTGAGAAAGTTAACTACAAGCCAAATTTCACTGTTTTAATTCAAAACATTTTGAGATCTAACCCCGATAAAGCTGCAGAATTTGCAGTTTCTCTTTTACATTCTCAACCTGATTTGAACGTTCAACAAATTGCAGATATTTTCTTTTCCCAAAATTACATCCAACAAGCAACCGCTTTCTTGCTTGATGCATTGAAAGAAGATAAACCAGCTGATGGTCAATTACAGACAAAACTTTTAGAAGTCAATTTATTACATGCACCTCAAGTCGCTGATGCAATCTTAGGTAACCACATGTTTAGCCATTTCGATAAACCAACTATTGCAACTTTATGTGAAAAGGCAGGTTTATTCCAAAGAGCCTTAGAATTGTACGATAATATTAAGGATATCAAGAGAGTCATTGTAAATGCACATACATTACCTGCAGATTGGGTAGTCTCTTATTTCGGAAACTTGAAAGTTGACCAATCCGTTGCTTGCTTGAGAGAAATGTTGTCTCACAATTTACCTCAAAATTTACAGGTTGCAATCCAAATTGCAACCAAATATTCTGAACTCATTGGCCCAATTACATTAATCAAGATTTTTGAAGATAACAACTCCGTCGACGGTTTGTACTACTACTTGTCATCGATTGTCAATGTCACCCAAGATCCTGAAGTTGTTTTCAAATACATTCAGTGTGCTGCTAAAATGAACCAAGTGAAAGAAATTGAAAGAGTTGTTCGTGAAAACAACGTTTATAATGGTGAAAAGGTTAAGAATTTCTTAAAGGAGGCTCAACTTGAAGACCAATTGCCTTTAATCGTTGTATGTGATAGGTTTGACTTTGTTCACGATTTGATTCTTTACTTGTACAAGAACAAATTCTTTAAGTTCATTGAAGTTTACGTTCAACAAGTCAACCCATCTAAAACCCCACAAGTTATTGCTGCACTTTTAGATGTTGATTGTGATGAATCAATCATTCAATCTTTATTGAACTCCGTGATTGGTCAAGTTCCAATTGATCAATTATGTGATGAAGTTGAAAAGAGAAACAGATTGAAAATCTTACTTCCATTCTTAGAAGCTACTTTAGCAGCTGGATCCCAAGATAAAGCAGTTTTCGATACTCTCGCTAAAATCTACATCGACTCTAACAATAACCCTGAAAAATTCTTGAAGGAGAACGATCAATATGATACTTTAGTTGTTGGTAAGTATTGTGAAAAGAGGGATCCATTCCTTGCCTACATTGCTTATGACAAAGGTATGAATGACGATGAATTGATCAATATCACTAATGAGAATTCCATGTTCAAATACCAAGCAAGATACGTTTTAAAGAGATCCGATTTTGGTTTATGGGCTAAAGTCTTGGATTCAGAAAACATCTATAGAAAGGATCTTGTTGATCAACTTGTCGGTACAGCAATTCCTGAAATAGATGACCCACAACCAATTTCTATTGCAGTAAAGGCATTTATGGATAACAGCTTACAGAGCGAATTAATTGATTTACTTGAAAAGATTGTTCTTGAACCATCCCCATTCAATGAAAACCCATCTTTACAAGCACTATTAATCTTAACAGCTGTTAAAGTTGATCCTTCCAGAATCATGAACTATATTGAAAAAATGGAAGCTTACAATCCTGATGAAGTTGCACCAATTTGTGTTGCTAACGGTTTGTACGAAGAAGCTTTTGAAATTTACAACAAGTTTGAGAACTATGAAGCTGCTATGAAGGTTATTGTTGAAGACATGATGTCCTTGGATAGAGGAGAACAATATGCTGAAAAGCTTGACAAGCCGGAAATATGGTCTCAATTAGGTGCTGCCCAATTAAATGGTTTGAGAATCCCTGAAGCTATTGATTCCTACCTGAAGGCTGAAGACCCTTCAAACTTTGCCAACGTCATTGAAGTTGCTGAACATGCTGGTAAGGAGGAAGAATTAGTTCCATTCTTGCTAATGGCAAGAAAAACATTGAGAGAACCAATGATCGATGGCGCAATCATTAACGCATATGCTACTTTGAACAGATTGAGTGATATTGAAAAGTTCTTGAAGTTGAGTAATGTTGCTGATTTAGATTCCATTGGTGATAAGTTGTATGACAATGGTAATTACGAAGCTGCTAAATTAATTTATGAAAGTGTCTCTAATTACTCAAAACTAGCATCAACATTAGTTTTTTTGAAGGATTACACAGCCGCTGTTGATTGTGCTAGAAAAGCATCCAATATCAAGGTTTGGAAACAAGTCAATCAAGCTTGTATTGAAAACAAGGAGTTCAAATTGGCTCAAATGTGTGGTTTACATTTGATTGTTCACGCAGAAGAGTTAGAACCATTGGTTACACAATACGAATTCAACGGTTATTTCAAGGAATTGATCTCATTGTTTGAAAACGGTTTGTCATTGGAGAGAGCACATATGGGTATGTTTACTGAATTGGCAATTTTGTACACTAAGTATCAAGCAGATAAGACTATGGAGCATTTGAAGCTTTTCTGGTCAAGAATCAACATTTCAAAAGTTATTAAGGCATGTGAAGAAGCTCATTTGTGGCCTGAAGTCATTTTCCTTTACTGTCATTATGATGAATGGGATAATGCAGCTCTATCTATGATTGAAAGATCAGAATCTGCATTTGAACATTCTTCATTCAAGGAAATTATTGTAAAGGTTTCTAACCTTGAAATTTACTACAGAGCTATCAATTTTTACACTAATCTTCACCCAACTTTATTGATTGATCTATTAACTGTTTTGACCCCAAGATTAGACTTACCAAGAGTTGTTAGAATTTTCCAAAAATCTGATAACTTGCCATTGATTAAGCCATTTTTGATTTCAGTTTTGGAGAAGAATAACTCTGTTGTTAATTCTGCTTACCACGATTTATTAATCGAAGAGGAAGATTATAAGTCTCTTAGATTAGCCGTCGAGTCATATGATAAATTTGATGCTCTTGGATTAGCTGAAAGGCTTGAGAAACACGAATTGATTTTCTTTAGACAATTAGCTGCTGTTCTTTACAGAAATAACAAGAAATACTCCAAATCTATTTCTTTATCAAAGACCGATAAATTATGGTTTGATGCTATCAAGACAGCAGAAATTTCTAAATCTCCAAAAGTTGTAGCTGAGTTATTGACTTACTTTGTTGAAACAGGAAACCGTGAATGCATGGTAGCAACATTATACCAATGTTATTCTTACATCGATTACGATATTGTGCTTGAACTTTCCTGGTTACACGATTTAGAAGATTTGACCAAACCATATCAAATCTCAATTGCAAAGGAGAACCAAAAGAAATTGGATGCTGTTTTCAGCGATTTGAAGATCAGAGAGGAGAAAGATCAAAGTAAGGAAGATTCTCAAACTACCGGTCAACCATTGATGATTACAAATGGAGCTTTGGGCCAAGTTCCTGTCAATTCAACCGGTATGGGTTTTGGAAATGCTGGATTTTAGATTAACTCTTCCAGCTAGTTGACGATTATATTAGATTACTAGTTTTTTATTATTATGTTACAGTTTTTGCGTTTTTAAGTATTTTATACAGTTTATGTGTTAAAATTAAAGTTTATTTATTATTATACAGTCGATGATAAATTACAAGTTGAAATTACCTTCATCATCTTTGACTATGTATGCTTTTTCAGTAACAATACAGTCAATGTTTGTATGTGGCGTAACATCGAATGAAGGGTTCCAAACTTCTATATCCAAAGGAGCCATTCTGACACGTTCGAGAACAACATCACCATTGTTATCTACTGCAAATTTATCGTCTTCAATCTTACCACCTAAAACCATGGTCAATTCGTCTTTAGGTCTTTCCTCAATTTTAATATCAGATCTGCTTTCGGTAGAGTAATCAATAGTTGTGGTTGGTGCTGCTCCAATAAATTTGATTTCTGGATACGCTTTAGCTATCAGAGACAACTGGAAGGTTCCAATCTTGTTCGCCAAGTCTCCGTTCTTAACAATTCTATCGGAACCAACAATTATAAACCTAACTGGCGCTGAAGAAGCAAGACTTTCTGTAGCCTTTTGATTAATGTGAAGCTTAGGGCGATTGAGCGTGTCAATTAAAAATGATGGCATATTGTCAGTGATCAAGGTAACTGGAATTCGCTCATATTGTAATTCGTAGGCAGTGAGTCTGGAACCTTGATTATATGGTCTAGTTTCACATGGATATGTGTGTTCAAAATAGAACGGATATTTTGATGTCGATTTGGAAAGATATTGGTTCAAATGACGGATGATTCCAAGCGCCGTACCATGGCCTGATGTCGCTAAGGAACCAGTATTGCAAATGGTCATCACAGAGAATGGTCCCTCAAAGTTTTCGGAAGAAAGAACATCAATAATGTATTGCAAACCATGTTCACCTATGTCTATGTTTGATTGATAATCTTCTTTGTATAAGTTTTCTGAGAATTTCTGAATTTGGTCGAACAATTCAAGAATAGAATTGTAGTTTCCTTCTTTAATTATTTTTTTAATTTCATTACAGCCATTTGCCAAGTTAACAGCAGTTGGACGTGATTCAATTAATTGATCAATTCTTTCCAAGAGACGAGCAGTGAACTTTTGAATGTTAGATGTATCATATGCAAAATCACTAGCAATTTGTGCATCATTCAATACTCGATGAAGTTCAACAACAATAGAATAGCATCCTACTAACATAATTGCCGGAGCGCCACGAGTATACATTCCCTTAATAGCTTCATAACCTGAGAATTGAGTGTATGGCTCTACAGGTGCAATGGAGTCAATTTCAATATATTTTGATTGGTACGGGATTTGAAGCTGGTTTAAAATTGAAAGTCTGATTCCGTCATCAGAGGAATACTTAATGGCTTGGAGGGTCATTGTGTTAAATTGTTTGGTAACACAACAAGAAGTTCAAGACATAACCTTATTGCTGAATCTGTTATCAGGCCTAGGTTATGATCTAACCAGCGAAAAGAAACATGTGAAGAAGGACCCCAATGAGAAAACCGTTGCGCGACATTTGTTTTGTTGCGGGTTTAGCGTCAAGCAGGAGTTTTTCATCAGTTCCGTATTGAAGTTGTCCTTGTGTGTCAAACCTTCTGTTATATTACTAGTGGAACCCCATATCGTTGTTACACGTTTCTAAGGTAATGCCTTATACCAAGAATAGTGCAGAGGAACCGAACTTTCAGAGAGTTGTTTCTGGAAGCGGAAAATCAGCATTTGAAAATGGCGACTCTGTTCAACTTTCAAATGATCCTTCTGAAAATGTTAACATTTCTCAAGATAACCTTAGAAGTAAAATAGAGACGACTATGTCATCTCTTCCGTCTTACCCATTACTGGACACATTTTCCTTGCTTACAATCCTGACGATCTTTCCTTATTTCATGAGTGTCATCATTTTGTTACTGTATTTATTTTTAGGGAACCCAAATTGCATCGACATTTTATTGTCATTTTTTGTGAAACACAAACTCAACAGAAAATCCGGTTACCAAAACAAATCATTGAAATCAAATACAGAACGTTTCTCTACAATCAAGGTAATAACGTATATTCTTTTAGACGCTACAACCACCTGTGTATTGTTCAAATCTATTCCATCAATAATACCATACATGATCTTGTTATCCAAGGCTTTTGTTGCCAGTAATTTGACATCACTTCGACAGAGATACATTTTTGATGCTGCAATGTCATGCATTTTGCTAATAACAATGGAGAATATGACACTTTATGCTATCAGACATTTTGAAATATTCAGAACCGATTCAATACTTTCTTCCCATTCATCACTGTCGTCTTTAGAATACTTTTACCCAGCTTATTTTGATAAGCCTTCAGAAATTACTAAACATTTCGTATACAATATTACGTTCCATGCCGTTCACCCGGATTCTCTTTTGATGGCTGATATTGAATATGCCGTTCAATTCTTACAAGCAACATTATCGCTTTATGTTATACTTCATAATATAAATCCAATATTACGGAAGAATAATCATGTGGACAAATTGTATTCTATATTTGAAAGATTAATTATACCAGAAGCTACCGAAGCCAACTCTACTGATTCTAACGATATTCCAGAACATAAAAATGGAACAGTTGGAATCCCTTCAACTAATAACGATAATTTTCATGTACCTCGTGAAATTTCAAATTCAATAGCACCTTCTTTAATGAAGTATGAAAACGAATTAGGTACTAATTATTCTCCACCCAACGGCAATAACAAAACTTTCCATGTGGAGAGTGAAATAGATACTGATCTTCAGGATCCTGATATTACTGATGATAGTATAATTATGAAATCCGATACCAACAGCGACGTTGGTCCAGGTGCATTTCCTCCGAAATATCAAGCTCTGAATATTAACGATGTTTCTTCTGCCACATTTGTTGTCAGTCAAAATTTTGAGACATTTTGCAAACTGATTTGGTTCTCTTCTTCTGAAGTTCCCGCTGTTTTAACTCCAACTAACTCTCAAATTGAAAGCAAAACATTATCCCTACAACAATCATCCGCTGTTTCTGCATATCCTAGATCTCGAAACTTTTCAAAAAAGAATCTTTTTAAACCCAAAATTGCAACAGAAAAGAAAGGAAAAATTAATGTTCTGAAGTCTCAACAGCCGCTTTGGACATTTCTAAATGCAGCAAGAACAATGTTCATGACTCTAGATTATTATTCTGGTGATTATTACTCACATACAGCAATAATTCCTACTAGGGAAACCGTAAAAAACTATAACAAAAAAACTTCACCATCATCACAGTGTTATATTTGGTATACTGGTGAGTCAATTTTGGTTTTTGAACTCCATAACATTAGTTTAGAGCAGCTTTTAATTAGAGTTAATGGTGTTATATGGGAACATGTTACTTCATATTCTACGAATGGCAGAGAAATGATTGTCATAAGCGGACTGAGCCCACTGATTCAATACGACGTTGAATTTGTGAAGATTACTCTTAGCGGTGAACTTATCCATTTAACTACTGCTACAGTTTCAACAATTTTCAAGGATAAAGTTCTGACAGGATCTTCTGTCACGTCTCCATTGAAAACACTTCAAGAATCTGTGCAGTATAATTTGACTTTAGTTGATAATGAATTTGAAAAACTGAAAAACTCTAAAGCTGCATGGAAGAAGGAGTTGCAACAAATTAAAAATGAAATTGAAAATCTTACCAATAGAACCAACACATCTGATGAAAGTAGGCAATATAAGAAACTTGACAATTTGCGTGTTACTGTTTCCAAAATCGACAAGGAAACACAGGAATTGAGAAAAAAGCTTGAAGAATCCAGTAATCAACTTGATATGATAGAAGAAAACTATAAGAACACACAAAGGGTATACGAAAATGAATTGAGAAAATTCAATAAATCTCAACAGGTGCGTCAAAATGAATGTAGAGAACATGAAACTAAAATTAAAACATTAAGTTCTGAGAAGAATCAATTGCTAGTGAAAAAGGAGAAAGTGATTTCAAAGAGATTGCGGATTCATCACGATGTTGAATTACTTGAAAACGAGCTTGAAACAATGAAGAGGACTGAGGTTGCTCTGCGAACGGAGAAGAGGAAAATAAGAAGCTTGAAAAGAGAAGAGAAGTACAATCTTTTGGTGAAAGACATTAACCAATTTGAGCAACAATTGAAGGCTAAAACAATGAACGGTATTTAATGTGTTACTTTTATTAGCCCACGTATTGCATTATTCTATAATCAAACCTACATTTATACACTTATTAAACTTTTCTGATAGCATCTAAATACATTATGGTTATGCTATTTATCGGAATCCTTTTCCACATCGTGCAGCGGATTTCCAATATTGTGGAAGTTTCTATTAAAATATAAAAGGCCACCAGTTTTCGTATCTTCATCTACGTTAATCAAAATATCTTTGACTCGACATGTCCAAATTTCGTGGTTATATACTTGGAACACTTTGTACTTTTCACATATTAATATTCTTTCTGAATTTTTAGTTAAAATGGGTAAATGCAAATCATTATCTATATGGAAAGCGTCGGGTCGTTCATTATGAATAATATTTTCAAACAAGTCCCACTGTTCGTTTTCTATTCTCTCAAAAGGAGTTGTGAATTGCGACGAATTTTCATGATGTTTCAAATGCTGAGTTTTGTTGATATATTTGGACCCTAGACTAAAATTTCTAGCTAATTTAACACTTTCTACTGACGGACTAAGCATATGTAACGCCATATAGGTATTTTCGTGCATTGATTTTGAAGTTGCTGACGGAATCTGTATGTTGAATTGTATAATTGGTTCAGGATACACTGTGAGTGAACTAACAGATCCCAAAGTGGTTCCATGCATTTTATTTATATTAATTTCACCTCGAAAAGAAGCTGTAAGTATCATCGCTTGTGATCCTACTGTGGACATTGCATCTTTAAACTCTTGAACTGGTGGGATATGCGATTCAGCAAAGAATCCACGTTTGAGTATTCTGTTGAAATTTGGTTTACCCAAAACATTTCTCCCCACAGAAAATATCATTAATTGTATCTTGCTATGATGCTTGAGCTTTCTGTGATCTCCTTTTCCTTGGTCTAGCCAAAACCTGGAAGGGTCATTGAAATTTGATGTGAGCCCGCACTTCAAAAGCCATTTCCAAACTTTTCTAATGGAACATTTGGCGCTATATATTGATATCACATAACATAAACTATGGGGAAACTAGATAAACAAAGGAAAATATCTGAACTTTTGTTTAATTTGAGAAAGAAAAGTAAGAAAAAAGGCGATATTCCTGAATTTAATCGAAATCTACTTAATAAATCTCCAATTTTTACAAACCCTCAACTACATATTAAGAAGTTTCGAATGATTGATGAAGTAAATGCTTTGAAAGGATACAAACCACTAAACGAATCGGCAATTGCTTACAATTTATCATCCCCTCCGAGAATGACTCATGGGAGTAGAACTGTAGTTCCACGAGATTTTTTGATACCCTTACGTGTAATGAAACACGTCGTTGCAGAATCTACTGAAGTAAACAACGAACCAACCAAAAAATCCAAAAAAGGTAACAATATCAAGCTGGAGTATATTATAGTACCTTTTCATCCTAAGGATGCTAAGGTTGCTGAGGATCCTGTGATTTATTATCCAAATTCTCTTTACTTATTTGAGACATATTTCAAACCGGATTCAACTGAGATAGCAAAAATAAACAAATTTTCATTCAATCCAGCATTATACCCAAACATAAAGAACGTTGACAGTGTAGCTTGGAATAGAAACACATCGGATG
This sequence comes from Pichia norvegensis, assembly GCA_030570285.1. Classification (NCBI taxonomy): domain Eukaryota; kingdom Fungi; phylum Ascomycota; class Pichiomycetes; order Pichiales; family Pichiaceae; genus Pichia; species Pichia norvegensis. The sequence continues at coordinate 27,771 of JAJLVM010000173.1, forward strand.
TTGTAAGGAAAATTCTTGTACAACTTATACACGAGGAAGCAGAAATATACGAATCGCACGATCGAAATACACAAAATTCTGTTCTAATTAATGAATATAAGCAAAATTCTCCAGTTGCTATTAGGGGTAATAATATTATTATTGATGGAACTAAATTTGACAAGGGATTACTAAAAGTATTGAAAGAAAAAATACCATCTCTTGAGATTCCTGTATCTACAAACACAATAACCTTGATTAGACATTTAATTAGGTACACCATGTATATAAACAACTGACTACAATGTACTAATTAGACTCTAATCGAAGTGGAAGACCATATATTACAGGGGCTGCACCGTTCAAATATTTCAGCTTGCATACATCTCTTGATCTAGCAACAGATTCAGGAAGAGTTTCATTTGTTGCATCGAGATCGAATGGATCAAGTGATTCGTAATCAACAAAGAAACCCCAACGAGTCAATGTCTCCACAGTAAATGTATCAATGTCTTTGTCAGTCACATCCCATAAATTAACCAGTAACATTGGACAACCACCCATAATGTAATTGTAAGCACTACCATACGGATAGACAAAACCCTCACCTTTCAATGCACCGGAAGAACAACCTAACAATAATGTAGGTGGAATATAACTTCTTGCTTTGATGGCCTTGGATTTGATAAATTGCTCTCCTCCACCATGCCCAGCATAAATATATAATCCTGTCGTATCAAAAGCATGCATAAGTTGTGGTTCGTTTGGAGGCGCCCCAACAACACCATCCCAACCATCCAGGTGTTCAAAGCGTGGCGCAAGATTATCCTCTGTTCTTTGTAAATCCCCACCTGGATTTATAACATAATACCCCTTATTCGAGGATATTCCATTATCAATAAAATCTTTATAAGTTATCAAATGATTTTTAAGCTGTTGAAGAGTAGGCATTCTAGTGACTGATTTCCTTCGCAATGAAGGAATAGATTCCCAAGGTATATTTGAACAACCATTTCCTGGAATCAAAACAACATGTCCATTAGATGATTCTTTTTTGCGGGAAACAATGTTCAGGATACCGTTTTTCAACTGAAGGACAGCTTTGTTCAAGAGAGTTTCATTGACACAAGTATAATTCTGGTCCAATACCTGGAAAAGAAACTTCAGAAGACGTTTTACTTTATTAGTAGAAATATTTTCTTCAATATTCAAAAATAACTCAAAGATGCCAGGATGTAGCTTTTCCACACTGCCAATGATTCCAGGCTTGATATGTGTTAAAGAAAGAGCTGATTTGATGCACTTTTTGACTAAATTAATATCTTCAGTGGAACCCTTATATGATGCAAAAATAGAATTAAAGCCACCAAACCAATGCTCGTCAATATCATTCAGAATAGTTTGAAGTTTGGAATCCAGAGACTTCCTAGTTTCCCACCATTTGATCTTTTGATCCATTGTTTTTATTTTTGAGGTAACGTCAAACTGAGTAGTCCGATCACTCTCTAAAATTATTTCTTTCAAAACCTGAGTAATGTTTTCGTAACTATTCTTGTTATCCGATGACTCTAGCATCAGATTGACAAAAAGCGGCTTTTCAAACTCTTTAACTTGCTTTGTTATCATCAGGCTATTTATTGATGGAACATAATCAATTGTGATTATAGACCAGTTATCTGGTATAATACCGTTAAGATCACAAGACAAACCAAACGATAATAAGGAACTTTGGTATTTCTCAAATGCAGCTTCGGTTATCTCGGGTAATATTATGTTTTTCTGGAAGGTTGTCAACGAATTCGTCTTTTCCGATAAGAATGATGCATATTTGAAACTGTCATTAACTAATGCTAGTTTTGATAGCTCTTCATGTAATTGCACTTTGTTATTACAATTTAGCATATTCACAAAAGATGTAATAATCATATTCAAAGTGTACCTTGTCATTTCCACGGAATCTTTATTGAGTGAGTTATGAAAATCTACAAGCAGGTTTTCATTACACGCTTTCAATCTCCTAAATTCTTCATCGCTAATACATTCAAATAAATCATTCTTTACCATGGGGTAATAACATACCAATCCTGATATTGGCTTTTCTTTCAAATCTTTTAAACAATTGTGATATTCAACATATATTTCAATATTTTTGTCAATTGCTAACTTATAGTCATCCAAGTCTCCTTCACATAAATACTGATATCTTCTTTTTATGGCTTCTACCCATTTAGTTATTGCTATCTGATATTTATAAGGTGTAGTTGCTTTAGATTTTAAAAAGTTAAAAACAATGTTGTCAAGTTTTTGAGTCGCAGATAAAGATAGCTTTTCGTCGTTTGATTTCCGAGCATAATTTTCAATTGCAACAAGAGAATTTATTTCTAGCAAAATGTTATCATCAAAGATTATACTGTCATATAGTTGTTTCATTCTCTCATAATATATCGTTGCTTGATTAATTGAATTTTTTAACAAATTGAATTCCATCAATTTTACATTGTAGTTGTACTGCAAGTTCAATGAAGGCTGAGTTGAAATAAAGGCATCGAGCTCGCCCAGAAAATAGTTGAATTCTTTTGCAAAACCCAAACTTGAATACTTCTGTAGAATGTTGCTATATGATTCTAGAATCATGCACGAAAACTTCATTTTAAGAATGTACTTAAAGTTTATGCACAAGTTTGATGCATTCGATCCTGGAAGCAAAAAGTTTTTAAACACCGATTGTAAAATTGTGATAGATCTACCAAAGTTAGTAACACTTCTAATATTTGTTGAATCCGTTGATTCACCAACCACTTGACAGAATCTAGCATAAAGAATCAAAAGTTTTACTGCAGCGTATTGTTCTTTTTGCTTCGATATATTGAAGCAATCCTTTTTCTCAAAAGCATTATGAATTTTGTTTATCAATCCCTGACTAGCTTGGGTGTGGGATACCATTTTGAATCTACAAACAGTCAATGCAAACTCCATATCCTCGAGCGTCTCAATTTCTTCAGCTAAATAGTTTGTATGTTTGGAAACAATTAATTCGCAAGATGTATGCTGATCAAGTTGAAATTGAGCGTCAAGTAGCAAAGACAACATGTATTTCAACTTTGATTTTGAGAAATGCTCCTCTCTATTCTTCAAGAACAGATGTACTAATTCAGCTGCATAATTGTATAGCTTGTGATACCTTAATGTTTGTACAAGAGTTTCAATAATTTTGTATTCATAATCAGAGCAGATCCTTTCGGACTCTAGCCACTTGAGAGCTAAATAATGACTTTTCAATATAGCCTGTAGCACATTAGTCGTGTTTGCAAAAGTCTGCAAAATCATCAAATGTGACATGATTAATGGCTCCATATCAAGAACCAAGGAATGACTAGAAAATCTCATTGATCCAATTTTAAAGCTAATGGGAAAGCTTATTAAAAATGACACCTTTGAAAGAAAGTAAAGAAACAAACCATTGTCTGTGAGTTTCTGTTTTTGATTAAGAATGATCATGCCTATTATTTCTTCTTGCTGAATTTGTGATTTTTCAAAGCATTCAACCAAGGCTAAGTTTACAGCTACCATCAAAGATTCAGTTGTTATTAGCTCGGTTATTGACGATACTAAAGACGGCTCTGCACTTATACAATTACTTAGTAAAAGTATGCACGAGTTGTAGTTTTGTTGCAACAAAGCCAAGTATTCTGATGGTCTGAGTTTTTCGACTAGAGTTGTATTGATAAAAATGAGTTGTAAATGCAACGCCAATGAATAATTAGAGGCCTCAATTTCATTTGATGATATAAAGTTCAAACGCTTTTGAGTTACTTCAAGATCCTTTGGATTCGATGATAATTGTTGCTCACACAAAATAAATGATTCCCAAAATAGAAAAGACTCACTATAGTTTTGTTTCAAAATGTTGTTCCCGTGATAAAAAAATAGCTTTGAACAGTTTTTTAGCCTTTTAGATTCTTTCAGTTTGCTGAAAAATTGAAATATTGTATTCAAAAGGGTGTGAACTAAGACTGCATTTTTTGTGTTAATTTGAACACATTTGCATTTCAGTATCAACCTATCAAAACAGGAAACAATTGCTTTATGATTATAATTATTTTGAGCCATGGCAATAGCCAATTTATTACTGTAAGCCAAATTCTCAATATTGTTGAGATCCAGAAGTTCTATGCTCTGAATACAGGTTTGAGATTCAGCTGATAGTTCTTTTGGTTCCCCTTTCATAGAGCTCATATGGTCTTCTTTTAGTGTCATTTTATTGAGCGGTTTTACCAATTCTTTAGTATGAAGTTTTTCGTTTGTTGTAACAAAGTTATTTTGCTTTTCTTTTTCTGTTTTAAATTCAATCAATAGATTGTCTAATATAGATATATCGATGTTTTTTGCATTACATGCCGCAATTAATCGATCTAGTATTTCATTAGTAAATTTGTAAACCAGTGTTCTAGACTTTAACATCATTTTTTGTCCTTCTTTTGCTATTCTTTCAAATAATTCCTGTTTTGGTGAGCCTGTGTAAATACTGTAGTGTGCAGCTGTAATTAAGAATATCAATCTATGAATGGTTTTAATTGATATTGAAAGCTTGATAAATATTGAGGTCAACTCAAAATACTCGTGTGTTGGTTCTTTGTAATGCAAAGTCATGCAGCGGAAGAATGTTGAGCAAGAAGTAAATCCTTCAACTATATCTTTTAAATGCATTTGAACAAACGATTTTTCTGTGGTTAACGTTTTTAATAGCGATAGCTGTAGGTTCAAGTATTTTAGTCTAACATTAACATCCATACTCTGTGTACTTGTTTCAATAGAGGAGATATTATGTAGCTGATGCAATTTTTTTAATGTGATCTGTATTAAACGTAAATGTGAATCCGACAAAATATTGTGTGCCCTCAAGCACACAATAAAATCAATTACTTTGTAAACTATGCCTGTATCACACTTTATATTTGATACTATTTCCACGTACTGATTCAGTATGTCTTTAGGTAATATTTTGTGATGTGTGCAATGGTTCATTAGGAGTTCAGTTAATGTCATAACAGACTTACCATCCCTGGAATTTTCGTTGTCACGTAATTTTTTTAAAACTGCAATAACATCACTACTGACTTCCATTTCTGCTATAGTTTTAGACAATGTATAGCGGACACTCGAAGGCAAATTGGTTGGTTAGTGATTATTAGTTTACTTTGGTTGAGATCGTAAAATTCATGTTTACCTTTACGTCCGCTTTGGGAAAAATCAAAACAGAAGCGTGCACTTTTTGTTTTACATTTTTATCAAATTGATCAAATGGACTATACTTTTTAAACTTAGGATGACTTAAAAGAGTTAAAGTGATAATCCAGTAATTACTTAAATTAAGTGACTATATCAGGATGCTATAAAAAGATTTACAATTCTCCTGGAACTGGGTAAGATGAAACAAAGTCCACAACTTCTTTGTCAAGTGCCTTTACCTCTGCAGATTCTGAAGCCAATTGTTTAAAGTGCTTCAGTTTATCCTTTGCAGTTTCACCTTCTTCTTTCGCCTTCAAATCAATAGCAATCTTAACAGCTCTATCCATAAATTCTGCAACTTTTTCGAATTCATCACCTAAGAAACCTCTAGTTGTCATAGCTGGTGTACCGACTCTTAAACCAGATGGGAAAAGAGCAGACTTATCACCTGGAACAGTGTTTTTGTTAGCTGCAATATTTACTCTTTCTAAAACAGCTTCGACTCTAGCACCATCAATGTTCTTTGATCTTAGGTCAACAAGAATCAAGTGTGTGTTAGTACCACCAGAAACTAAGTCGAAACCTTTGTTGATTAACGCATCAGCAAAGATCGAAGCATTCTTAACAACATCTAGTTGGTATTTCTTGTATTCTGGTGTTTGAGCTTGTTTCAATGCAACAGAAAGAGCGGAGATAGTGTGGTTATGTGGACCACCTTGGTGAGCTGGGAAAACAGAGAAGTTAATTTTCTTTTCTAAATCGTAAGGGATTTCTTTACCCTTCTTAGTAACTTTTCTGATTCCCTTTCTGAAAAAGATCATTGCACCTCTTGGACCTCTCAAAGATTTGTGAGTAGTAGTGGTGACAATGTCGGAGTATGGGAATGGTGATTCAGTCACCTTGGCAGAAACTAGACCAGAAATGTGAGCCATATCAGATAACAAGTATGCACCAACCTTATCTGCAATTTCTCTCATTCTCTTGTAGTCAATAACTCTTGGATATGCAGAAGCGCCGGCAACAATAACCTTTGGTCTAAATAATAAAGCATTCTTTTCCAAAGTATCGTAGTCAATTAAACCAGTCTTTTCGTCTAATCTATATGGCATGGTTTGGAAGTACTTTGAAATGTATGAAATTTTAGTAGTAGGAGTTTGATAACCATGTGATAAATGTCCACCATGTGGTAAATCGAGACCCATTAATCTATCACCAACTTCTAAGATAGCAGAGTAAGCATACAAATTAGCTGGTGCACCAGAAAGAGATTGAACATTAACACCCCATTGTTCTGGGTTTAAGTCAAATGCTTCTAATGCTCTCTTTTGACATAAAGATTCTGCCATGTCAATGAACTCATTACCACCATAATATCTTTCACCGGGGTAACCTTCAGAATATTTGTTCTGCATTTCAGAACCTAAAAGATCCATAACAGCCTTGGAGGTAAAATTCTCAGAAGGAATCAACGTAATGGAGTTCTTTTGTCTTTGTTTTTCCAATTGAAGGATTTCATACATTTCAGGATCGACATCTTTAACATTTTTGGAGATTAATGCTTGTGATTCAGCAGATAAAGCGTAAGTACGCTTAAAAGTGGATACTGATAGTCTTTTTGTTGCAGATAGTGCAAATCTGGAAAGCATAGTTAATTTAGTTTATGTGTTTTGAAGAATAGATAGGAAAGGAAGAAAAGACAGGGTTCTGTCAATACTGAGTCACAATTAATTTACAGTGTGGACTGTGAATTTTTGGTCACAACAGCCAGCCGCCATGAAACGAAATTTACGATATTTGAATATTCATTTTTTTTAAATATACAACTGAACAATATGATTATTCAACAGGCTTACTAACAGTTTATACTTGCTAAAAGTAACTCTATTGTATGATATGATTTCTATATTACACAAATTCTCTTCGAATTGAGACACTTTTGAAGTTTGCCATTCTTTTAGCGTGCATTAGTAAACTGATGCAAAACAAGCATAACTGGTAACAAAGTAAGAATTGGATATACTGGAAATCAGTAAAATAAACTGGACTGTTTGTACCCAAGTCGTCTTTATGTAATAAAGCTACTACTACTACTATTACTACGATGTATAGAAAACCAGCCAACACCAGGACACGTGATGCGTTTGAGGGGATCTGCGGGCTGTTCCATTTGTGCTGTTACAATTCATGCTGCAGGTGAAACTTCTTTAGTCTTTGTTTACTGAAAACTATAGCACTTACATGTATTAACATCATGATGATATGTTCAGAAACTAACGATACTAAAACAGGGAATTCCTCAATATCTGACTCAGAATCTCCGTCATTTCCATACTGTAAACGGAAAATGAGAAAATATTGCAGTTATGATAACAAACATTATGATGATTTTAATTCAACTATATTATACCCAACAGAAAGTCTTTTACCACTAAATTATTCTGATATTAATTTAAAAGATTCTACTCTATGTGATAAATTAATGAATGATCGTGGTGTGAAACGTTCAAATGAAATCTACCCTGATGCACATCGTTTACCGTCAACTGCAAATTCTTCAAAACTTGATATGATGATACGACGAGAAGAAAACAGATCAACATATGAACTTTCGAAACAGTCGGAAATAATACACGAAAACCTTTTACATAGCATCAACGAATCTGTAGTTGATTCCGATACGGACTACGATGCTGATTATGATAACGATGGTGATTTCAAGAACGGGGAAGATCAATACCAACAAGGATATAATGAAAATTTTGTAAATGATGCAAGCAGAAGCTATCAACGGTCCATAGCTTCGTTTGCTAATAATTATCAAAAAGATCAAAACAACGCGTTTTATACTGCTGATGATCGAATACAATGGGAACTGCAACAATTAGAAGAAATGGAAGAAATGGAAGATTTAGAAACGCTGGATCTAATGGAACAATTAAAGGAGATGAATATATAAATTGTATACTTTTACTTACATGTGGTGTAATTGCAAGTACTATTATTACGATAGTACCATCTGGAAAATAAAATTCTCAACACAAATTTGACGAGCCACCTAGACATCGGAAAGTGCAACATTCAGATTTATAGTGAGTTCACTACAAGCGTACCTTTTGTTTTCGTTGTACCACAAATCTGCGATATCACTAGTTATAGAATGTCAGATTGGGAAGAGGACATGTATGACGATGACGAAGAGGATGATGAGTTATCTTTTGAAGATGATTCAGATAATGAGAACAATAAAGATGACGCTCTTCTGCCAACTTCAGACGAGATGAATGCCGAATCATCTTATTTCAAAGCTAAACATTTAAAAGAAGAAGGGAATTTAACGGAATCAATTAACGTCTTTGATAAAATTGTTAGCAATGATAAATCTTCATGTGAGTATAAATTTAAGGCCACAAAACAGTTACTTAAAATATATGAACAACAAAGAAGTTTAGGACAGGTGAAAGTGACGCTATCAAATTTGTTTGCCATTAAGGATGAAATTGATAATTATTATTTTTCCTCATCAATTTTGAAAATTGTAAGTCGAATACACCCTAACTTAGACTATTCGGAATTTCAATTAAATTATCTCCATCATATATCCAATCTTACGTTAAAGGAAAAGAATTCTACTTTTGAAAAAGTTAGGGTTAAGTGTGATTTATTGATTTCACAGTTATTTACTTTGATGAAGGATTATGGTAAAGCACAAGATATTTTGACTAAACTGGAGAATCAGGTATTAGAGATGTCTAATAATACGAAAAATACGTTTTTCTTGGAAATAATAACTTCACAAATACTTATATTGCTGACGCATAAATTTGATTTGAATGAACTTGAGAGACTGGTAATGTTAACCAAGTCTATCGATGTTGGTATACCGCAAATGAGGATTTTAGGAATTAAAAATGAAGGTTCTGGTATGATTTTAATGTACGCTGAGGATTACAGTGCTGCTAACTGTTATTTTCTGGATGCATTTAAGAATTTTAATGATTCAGGCGATGAAAGAAGAGTGGTTGTTTTGGCCAAATATATTATAACATCTATTTTATCCAAATTGGAAGTAAATCCTTTTCAATCTAGTGATTTCCAAGGATTCTTGAAGATCAAAGTTATTGATTTCCTTATGAATGTATATGAATCCGTCAACAACTTAGATACAAAGCAATTTAATGAACTTTTGAACTCTGATGTTTTGAAAAATCTATCCAATGATTTTGAATTTCTTGCAGATTTTATACCTTCACTTAGGGAATTGATTTACACTGAATATATAAGACGCTACATTTCTGAGTTTGATAGAATTGAATTTGAGTTTTTTACAAATACATTGGAGATTGATCTTCCACTTTTCAAAAAAATGCTTTTTAAGCTTCATAATACTGGGAAGATTGTGGGTTTTAGATTTGATTTTGTTGAAAGATATATTACACGATGCGACTCCCCATCTATTGAAATAGACGCTTATAAATTTATTGACAAAGCTTTTGCATTTTATGATATATCCAACGAAAAAATAAAAGATATTTTCAAATCCGAGTTTGAACAATTACTCAAAAATGATCTTACCAAAGAACATGATAGTATAGAGAGGAAAACACAGAGTCAATTTAATTTACGACAATATGATGGACCGCTTGCATTTAGCAGTGACCTTTCATTTATCAATTTAAACCAGGTTAATATGGGTCTTGATAAAACTTTACTGAACGAAAATCTTGATGTATTGACATTTAACACTGCTTACAATACAGATACTTTGAGAGCACTATCAAAAAAACTTTTGGAGTTTTGTTTGATAAATAAAGATCTTTCAAAAAACACACATATTCGTAATAATATATTAGATTGCGTCAATAAATTTATCTCCATTGCAAGGAACAGCATACCTATTCAAAAAGAGAAAAATCTATCTTATGTGAATCAAATCATTGATTCTAGAGTTACAAATGAATTTAATAGGTTTTTCAAAACTGATACGGCTAAGGTAGGCAATTTGATAGATTTCAACATTCCCGATGTTATACAAACCTCTACTATGAATCAATTGGAACCCCCATTGAATCCTGATTTCAAGAATGATCCTGATATACTGCTTTCTCAACAAGAGAAACAATTTAAGCGATTGAAACTGGTTAGTGATTCCATTCTATTAGTGGCACGCAAGCAAAATGAAGCAGATGTGCGATTTTGCAATATTAAACCGTCTTTACACTCTACTCTAAGTCGAACAAAGCTAAAGCGCCCTGCTTCTGAGATGAGTAAATTTAAAATTGACCGACTTAGAAATACGAACAATACCTTTGATTTTTCAGAGACTGCATCTACTGACAACATGTCAATCGATGAAGCTGATGAAGCAAAGGAAAACGATGGGCCCGGTAGTGAATGTGATGAATGTAGCAATAGCTGAGCTGAGCCACCTTTTGTATCGCGATCTTAGCATGAATTTATTTTTGATATCCAGGAAAAACATGATTCTGAAAAATTTTTATAATAAGGACCAATCTTTTATCAATTCATTGTTCGTGAACAGTACAGATACTGATTAATTCTATATTTTGAGATATAAGGAAGTCATTCAAATATGTCAATTAATAAACAGACTAAATCTGCAAAGAGAAAAATTTCCATGAACAAAACCCGTGAGGTTGAACCTGAGATTAGAAGTGATTCTCAAGCCAGAAACGTTTTACAAAATCAACCAAACTTGACACCTAAATCTGAAAAGAACAAATTAAAAGGAAAGGCATTAAAGAAACATTTACGTACTGCAGAACTTTATGGAACGAAGAAGAAACAACGTGTCTACACCGAGAAAGAACTTGGTATTCCTAAATTGAATAAAGCAGTTACACCAGGTTCAGTAGTTAAAAAGGGTAAAAAAGGAAAAAAGTTTATAGAAGATACTGACTCGGTTGTATTGCAAAGAATCATTAAGCAAGTGAATGATGATAGAGATTTAGTGAACGAAAGTAAATTAGAAAAAAGTAAAAGATTGGAAGAAATACGAGAACTTCGTAGAAAAGAAATGGAGATGAGAGAAAATGAGAAAAAGGGAAAACTTGAAGATGCAAAGAAGAATCTAAAAGAAAAAGCAAGTTTGGCTAGAATAACTAGACGTAAGAATGCTAAGGAAGCTAAGAAGGAAATCAAAAACAGCGTGAATAAAGAAGCTAAGAAAAAGAGTGTTTCTTTTGCTTGATCATATTTTCTAATTAAACATCTATGTATTTGTCGTTTGAATACGCTCTACGTTCTACTAGTAGTCTAACTTACGTTGCTATTATACTGTAGTATTACTATACACATTATGCCAAAAAACACGTGACCGGGATGCGCGAGTTTACCCGGGATTGTTTTCTATTTGTACAGAAGCCATCCATGTTGGCTGCTTACTTAGTTTAGATAAAGAGTTATCATTAGACTTTATATAAAGCGTTGGTCAGTTCAGGGTAAATATCTTTTGCAATGAAATTGAGTCTATTGAGTATTAATGCATTAGCTTTTGGAACACAATGGGGATTGACATCAGCTACTTCATTTGAAAATACTGCTCCAATTTTGGTTTCTTCAAACATCGCTAACAATGTTGAATCAAAGTACATTGATACTATAGATAATGTTAATAATTTGCTTGAACAAATATCAGAAGGATTATGTGCAAAGAAACAAAAACAACCATTGATTTATTTGAGAATGCACAAATTTGACGAGTTTCAACCATCTTACTTTGACTTTTTGAACACTGATACAACTACATTGAAAACATTGACGAACCTTGTTGTATATCCAAACAAAGAAAGTGCTTTTAATGCCAAACTTGGAGAATCATGTGTTAATACCGTCAATGTCGAGTCAGTCGATGAAAATTCCTTGAACTGGAGTAATGATATACAGGTTGCATTGATTGACATTTACAACAGCGCTGACATTAAAGACACAATTGAGAAAATTACAGAAAAGATAGATATGGAATCACTAATTGTTCAAGTTGTACCTGCATTTGAATTACCATCCAATTCATTACTACAGCAAACATCTGAAAAGATCAAGGAATTTATTTACTCCAATAAAAAGAGGGAAGAAATTGATTACGATGCGGTGGAGCAAGAGTTGAAGAACTCATTCAATGAAATCAATGAGTTATTGGATGACTCTCCAGTCTCTGCTTTGAGTGATAAAAATTCTTTGAAAAATGGAGAAGCTTCAATTGTAAATCCAAATGGCTCCTTGTTTGATAATTATGCATTCTTTTCAACAGGAATTTGGATGACTACGATAGTTTTCTTATTCCTTGCTTGGTTGTTGAATATTGCTCTAGGGTGGTTGGGAGATTTGAAAATTAGTTACAGGGCATTTGATAAGGCTATTGATTTTGAAAAGAAATTACAATAGAATGAATCGGAACCTATATGTATTGTTAAATATTATACATAGCTTTTGTTAATAAACGTAAGGAATGATTTTATAAGGAACTTGCTTCTTATATTCTTCCCATGATTTGCCATATTTGTTACTGCACTTTTCCTCATCCCTACCTTGTCTATGAAATAACAAAGATGTAAAATAGATCAAATAAAAGTAAGTTAGGATAGTGTTGAAACCTGTAGGTAAGCACCAACTTAACGCAATAATAATATCACCCAAATAGTTTGTGTGTTGTGAAACAGCCCACCACCCATCAACTAATAATTTTGTACCCCTTTCAGTTTGAATAGACTTCAAATGCGGTAATTTCCCTTGTCTAAAATCATTTTTCTGATTGTTAGAAGCTTTGAAAATGTAAAAACCAAGACAATTAATTAGTACAATAGAAATAATTGCAATAGTTGGAAGATTTATCTCTATGAGTGCAAGATATCTGGATTGCAAGCAATAAGTAAATGGTACCCAGCATAAATCTCCAAACGCAAGCATAAATCCAAACCCATCAGTTGTAATGTCTATCATTGTCAAGCAACCTTCCTCATTTAATACACCATCAATAATGTAAATAAATTGAAATAAGTTCACAAGAATCATTGAGTTAGTGACATATCCTAAAGTTTGAAATTGTTTTTGAAGACATGATAAATTCAATAATAACCATAACAATAATCCTGGTCTTAATTCACAGAATAATTTGATATCCCATTCACCAACTCTAGGATTAAGTTCTCTTCCAATAAACCAGTCGAAAACAATATTACCAGTGTTACCATTAACACTTAATATTCTTTCCTTGGTTCCTGTTCCATTCTTTCCAGTTAGTGGAACAAATGAAAAGAAATAAACAAAAAAACTCAAAATAACTGAGAATTCCCAAGTTGTTACCATCATTGCAGCAAAGTGATCGTATAAAAAGTTCAGTTCAGGAAGGTTGAATCCGTAAAGATAAAACCTAGCAAGTATCGCAGTAATTAAAAATCCAACCAACTGTATTCCATTAATATTATACTTAAGCTTGGTTTTATCACGTAATTCCACTCCATATTTTTCAGTTCCTGGAATAAACACATCCAATACGACTAAACCGAAAAACCATGATAAGTAGAATTTCCAGCAATCAACATTAAAAAAGAGTTCTCTCCAGTTATCAACAATATCTTCATCAAAGATACGTTTGATTGTTTCAATTTCAACTGTAAAACCCTGTGCAACATATTTTTCGTTACATGCCAAATGCAAGAATAAAATGACTAGCGGTAAGAACACTATCATTATTGAAGCTCCAATGGCTCCACCAAATTCCCTTGTCTTTGTAATGGGATTTAGCTCTGACATTTTATCTTATACGAAAAGTTCAAGAAGCGTATGAAAAACTGACTCGTAATTTGATAATTTACTTATGTAGGCGAATTATCATGTAAGTATACGAGTATACGAAATAAACGAAACACGATTTTGAAAAATTGTGCTTCCAAGTCCGATTTAGTGGCCTGGACCCTTGCGTTATTCATAAAACATTTACTACAGGATACTCAAACAAATGATAATTACATGTATGCTGTTTATTCAATCCTAACTTCCGACGAGATCCCTGGTTGTTCTGTCAATTGTTATCTTTACCGTACACTGATCTGCACGTGATGTTGCGAGCTTTGCCTTTGTCAGCCCTGATTTTGGAAAAAAAAATCAACTTTCTTGAATTCGATCTTCGAGATTAACCACATGTCCAAAATTGATGCTTTCAAGATTGAAATTTACATTCAACAGAAGAATGACAACAGATTATTTGAAAGAAGCATATATTGCTCAACTTGCTGTTAAAAGAGCATCTTTATTGACAGTAAAAGTCAGTGAAGAACATTTGAATAGCATCGATAAACAAGATAGTTCACCAGTCACCGTTGGTGATTTTGGTGCTCAAGCTATAGTTATAAATGCTATTCTTAAAAACTTTAGTACAGATGAAGTTGTTGGAGAGGAAGATTCCAGTCTTATAAAGGAAAAGGGAATTGAGGAATTGATTTTCAATGAAGTTAAAAATATCCAGAATAAAGATGAAAAACATAATGAACAACTTGGAACCATTAATAGTGCCTTACAATTATGCGAATCCATTGATAGAGGTAATTCTAAAGGTGGAAAAACTGGTAGAATTTGGGCATTGGACCCTATTGACGGCACTAAAGGATTCTTAAGAGGCGATCAATATGCTGTCTGTCTCGGCCTTATTGTTGATGGAGAGGTAAAAGTTGGAGTTATTGCTTGTCCAAATCTACCACATTCATTGCGAACTCCAGGATCAGCAAAAGGTGGTTTATTTACTGCCATCAAAGGTCACGGCTCTTATTTCCAAGACCTTCATTCGGATGTGACTTATCCGCTAAATACTTCTGAGAGAATCAGCGTTCACAATGAATATGATATTAGCCTAAGTAGAGTACTTGAAGGTGTTGAAAAAGGACACTCATCTCACGGCTTACAAGGTTTAATCAAGCAGAATTTAGGTATCAGCCAACCATCTGTTAATCTTGACTCGCAAGCAAAATACTGTGCTTTAGCAAAAGGTGATGCGGAAATCTATCTCAGACTACCTAAAGATCCTAAATATAGAGAGAAAATTTGGGATCATGCTGCTGGATATTTGCTTGTGAAGGAGAGTGGTGGTAAGGTAACCGATATTTACGGAAATGATTTAAATTTTGGTTATGGTAGAACTTTAAACAGTCAAGGTGTAATTGCTGCAACCACCACAGTTCATAGTGCAATCATATCTACAATCAAAGATATAATTGGTGAAAATGGTGAGAAACTTGAAGAGTTTTGTTAGCTTTGACTTATATAACACCATAGATCTGTAATACTGTCATAATAATCGAAGTCCGTGTTTTGTACAAAATGTATCGACGCGCAATTTCATCAAACTGAAAATAATCGGAACAAATAAATATTGAGTTAAACCAATATTGTTTTGTCCTTTTAAGTTGAAACATAAAGCTGAATAACCAATTGATTGATGCGATTAGATTCCACGAATAAAAATACAGAAAGCACATCCAAGTTTGTGTTTCTTTTCAAGGGATCTCCATTGACCGACATTTGTTATCCATTCAAAAAAGCCTCAAATCAATGGGTTGCAAGGTACATTATAATCATATTTGCGATTATAATACGATGTGCCGTTGGTCTGGGATCATACTCTGGTGAAAAAACACCTCCGATGTTTGGTGATTTTGAAGCACAACGTCATTGGCTTGAAATTACCACAAATCTGCCAATAACACAATGGTATTTTTACGATTTAGAATATTGGGGATTGGATTATCCTCCTTTAACTGCGTATCATTCTTGGATTTTAGGTAAAATTGGAAGACTCATAGATCCAAAGTGGTTTGAATTGGATGTTTCTCGAGGTTATGAAAGCGTAGACTTGAAATCATTTATGAGAATTACTGCACTTTTCTCAGAGTTACTTATTTACATACCTGCTGTCATGATGTATACACGTTGGATGGGAAGAAACTACAACAAAGCACCTCACATTGATCAGACCATTATAGCTGCAGCTATATTGTTCCTTCCTGACCTAATCATTATTGATCATGGCCATTTTCAGTACAATTCTGTCATGTTGGGTTTAGCGCTAATGGCTTTGAACAATATTTTACTTGATAATTACATTTTGGCCTCAATGCTATTCACATTGTCAATTGGATTCAAACAAATGGCTTTATATTACTCTCCTATCTTCTTTTTTTACTTGTTATCCATATGCGTGTTTCCAAAGTTGAATATCATTAGACTTATGGCCATTGGTGCCAGTGTGATTTTAACTCTTTGCCTTTTATTTGGACCATTTGTTTATTATGGAGGAATTATGCAATTGTATCAAATTTTACATAGAATGTTTCCATTCAGCAGAGGCATATTTGAGGACAAAGTTGCAAATTTTTGGTGTGCTTCAAATATTTTAATAAAATATAAAAAGATATTCAGTGTCACTCAACTACAACGTTTTTCATTACTTCTAACACTTACTGGTATTTTTCCATCGTGTATTGCAATTTTTTTCAAACCCAATAAACGTTTGCTTACATGGTGTCTATCATCGTGCTCCTTGGCTTTTTTCCTGTTTAGCTTCCAAGTGCATGAAAAATCAATTCTTTTACCTTGGATGCCCATTACTCTTCTTTTGAATGAAGTTGATCCCGATGTGATATCAATGGTATGCTGGTTCTCTAATGTTAGTTTATTCTCAATGTTGCCATTGCTCAAAAGAGATAATCTTGTGTTACAGTACATAGTACTGGGAATACTAAGTAATTGGTTGATGGGAAATTTAAGTTGGATAAGAAAATATACAAGCTTCTTGCTACCTGTTGCAAATAGAGTCAATGCAGCACCTGTTTTACCCCACAGCTGGTTCTGGAAAATAGTAATTGTTGGGTTCTATTGTGTTGCAGGAATGATAGAACTATGTGACTTCAAAGTAAGACCTCCAACATCTTTACCTGATATTTGGATAACAGCAAATGCTTGTCTTTCTTTTGCTTCATTCTTTCTGGTTTACATCTGGATCAATTATAAAATACTACTAATATGTACAAAGAAGGCAAAACTAGATTAGTATTATAATGGTTTTATATTTCTGCATAGCAATGAAATATCTCTTTACTTAATAAAATAAGCCATGAATATTTCAATCTCCTCCAATATAGCTGAAATCAGCCATAGCTGGATTGCAATACTTGGAACAATCTGGTACGTAAATATGTTTTTTCATTTGTCGTTTATTATCAAAAAAACCCCATTCTGTTTCCCAAGTATGGTTTCCTTCCCACCATATTTTTTTCCAAGATTCATCAAACGCTTCAAAATAAAAACAACTGTTTAAGATTTCTGCCGGTGCTGTACACAACCAATCATTTAAAAATTGTTGAAATTCCCAACTCCCAGCGACAGCTTTATTAAACTCACCACCCTTATAAGGCCAACCAATTTCCGATATGAATATTCTTTGCGTATCTAATGATGAAAACAAATGTGGTGAAAGTGTGTTATAGAAATAATCCAAAACCCAGCGTGTTCCGAATTGTGCTTCCACTCCTGCAAAAAATGGGTGAACATTGACTCCCACAAAATCGCATACATCAAATAATTCGGGAACTATTGCTGATCCCATCTCTGAGGTTCCAACTGGAATATTGGTAATATTCATTCTATTCAGAAATGTTTTGGTATTGTTAACATACTCCAAAAGTTCTGAAATGGATTGATCTTCACGAAATAAAACTTCATTACCAACAAAAATAGAATCAATCAAATTTGATGGATATTTTTGTAACAAATACTTCATTTTATCTATTTGTTTCTGATTGACATCTTTGTCATGACTTATCCATACACCTAATGCCAATGTCATATTTAGTTTAAGATCCATAATAGCCTCTAAAATATAATCTGATTGATTACACTGTGTTCCATATGTTTTCAATTTTCCAGTGATAGTTGATAGTCTGGCTACATCAAGTACTACCTCACGATATGAAGCCCCGCATTCGGGCTCTATAACATTTTCTGGGGCATATGCAATTCCGGAGAACATGAATTTCAAGTTATCACTTTCCATCAATTGCTGTATTTCATAATCATCATGAAAGTCTGGATTGATGTTTTCGAAGTTATTATATACACTTTTGATTTTATCATCATTATATCGAGGTCCATACACCAATCTTGCAGCAGGATTAGGTTGCAAGGTTGGAATCAACCCATTGGAAGATGAAAAACGATATTTTTCCAATAATTTTTTCAAAATATAATCCCTTGTATGGTTTGATGTACCATTAAAAAATTCAAAAACATCTGTTTCAGTTATTATGATGGTTGGATGTTGCTGCGTGAAAAACTCTTTAAAAGTGATGACCATCACGTAAAAGAAGAGGGTCGCCATCATGATGCCATAGCAAATATATTTCCAGGGATTGCTTTTGTCGTCTGGTTTTGAATCAAGATAATGAATGTCATTTTTCTCTTCGCTGAAACTAACAGATCTTTTTCTCGCAACTTTCCAAGGTTGTGTTAAGTCTGTATTATTGGACGATGAGTTAACAATTTGATTTATAGTTCCTTGTTTTGATTTGGTGGAAATTTTTTCAAGTCCATCAATGTCACCAAATTGCCAAGACATATCAACAAAAGAATTTGTAGAGTTGCTAGTTTCCTCTGACCCAGAAATAAGAGTTTGATTTTGATTGCACTTATTTTTCGTTTCACTGGTTGCTACGATTGTATTACCAGATTTATTAGAATTTGAGAATTTCTTTGTAGAAGAGTCAATTCCGAATTGTTTGAGGAAGTTACCACTGTCCCAATCACTGGTCTCTTTAGAATTGGAAGTTCCTATAAAAGAAACGGCATTTTTGACGTTTTCTACTGAGAAATTATCCTTTAAAACATGAGGTTCGATAGCACTGTTTTGGCTCGAATAAAGTGACGATGAAGTTTCTTGTGTAAGGTACATTTCATTAGGAGAGGGAGCTTTATCATTCACTATTGTTTCAGCAGAATTTGACACTCCATTAGTATTTGATAAATTATCATTTGCTGTTTTTTCTGTGCAATATTCCTTTATAACAGAATCACTATTATAAATTTCTGGTGCATGTTCATTAACTGATATTTTTGCTTCGTGAAGCAGATCTTCGTTGCTAGTTTGTGAATGACTTTCTTTCACATCAGGGCTATCCACGATTTTAGAGTCAACATGACTCTCCTTTTGCGCAATGCCTGTTTCCTCATTTTTAGGGATGCTACATTTACTTTCACTTTCTGAAAGTTCTGTAAGCTCATATAAATTTAGAAAAGTGTTTTTGCAATTATTTTCATTTTTTAATTTTGTTATTTCATCATCCTGCTTCGAATGATTTTCTAAATTTGAAGTTTCAAAGTTTGATATGAGATTACGAACACTGCCAACCTTCTTACTAAGTCGAGGAAGCCTATCGTTACTCATGATTGTCGATAACAAGTCATATATAAAAAGGGAGCAGAATTGCCTTGTTAGTATACAAAAAGGCTTGAAAAAATAATAACCATATACTGAGCCTCCTCAGTATCATAAAATGTATTTATTCGGTAATACCCCACTTTGCAATGAAGTCATTTCGAAAAGCGGGTAGTTTTGCCTCAAGATCGTATACTTTTTTCTCATCTGTTATAACATCAAGTTTATCTTGTGTTATCAATGAGCTAAATAAATGGTGTAATTTCCTTTCAAGATTGATGTTGACCTTATTGATTATTGTTGGTGTTTTTACGTTTACATTAATATCGACTGATGCAAAAATCCAAATGGAATTTAGCCATTGGGGAAAATCATCAAATCCAATAAACATAGATGTAATCCAATCCAATAATCTGTAAATATGTGCTATTATGCAGTAGTAGTAATAACGGTATTTATAGCTAGTAGCAAACATCATTTTGAGTTTAGGTAAGATTAGAAGAACATTTAAAACAAACTTCATTGAAATTTTGGATGATTGACATTGACAGTAGTTGGTAAAATATTTGATCCAATGCTCTAAATGAATCCAATGTATCTCATTCAGTTTCATAATTTCATTTACATGGTAGCTGATAATTGCACACAATGATACAATGTTTTCATTAAGCAAATCGCTGTTAAAAGTATATTTGTTAAACTGTTCCGCAAACCTCTCAACTGTATGATTCAATATGTTGCTAATGTAAGATTTTTCTAATATAATTGCAATATCATCGGTGGACCTTATAAATTGTAGTTTCCTTGTTATGCTATGCATCTTATTTCCAAGTTTTAGTTCATCAACAAAGAAGTCCCAGTCTGAGAAATCATACCTTTTAACAGATGATGTTACGTTAAAAATGTAAAGACATGTTTCTTTCACATATTCTCTCGAATGGAAATTCATGTATTCAGCTTTTAAGGTACTGATAAATTCCCTCATAACATTGTCAATCAACTTTTCATTATTCATTTTGAAGAGTGACGCCAGACATGATCTTGTTATGCTATATTTGTTCTCTATAATTGATTTTTTGTTCAATGGAATTTTAATGGAATTTTCAAGGTCCACTATACGATTTTTTAGCAAAACGGTTAGAATCACTGTTAAATCACGAGAGTCGGTGACTATATTCTTCAAAAGTACAATAAATATGTCTTCAAGTACTGCAGTAAAATCAAAGTATTGCACCAAGGACTCATAAAACTTAACTTCGTATTGAGTTCTGAAATCAATATCACTGAAGTAATGCCACTCAGAGTAAACAAGTTGAGCAACAGACTGTTTTAGTTTGCTGCTAGAAAATACCCATAGTTTGATATATAACTTTTTTGACTCTGTGAATTTATTAGAGTCTGTTAATCGGGTCTTTGCCAAACATATTATTTCTTGAAGTCTTGTGTTCAATCTATTCTTATCTTTCGCTGTACTTTCTCCAAAATCAATAAATTCAAACTGCTTCAACATTTGTGTAAAAATTCGGTTATATGTGGAATTTAACACAGTATCATCTCCATAATCATGCAGTTGCAGCACTATCGTAAGAAAATCTAATAATCTATTAAGGTATGAAATAGTTTCACCATCTAATAAAACTATGATGCATATCATCAAGTCTTTCAATATACTTCTAATTCCTTCATTTATTCCTATCTTATTGATTTTGCGGACAAGTAATGGAAAATATTTTCTGACAATATTATATGGTTTACGGGAGCTGTTTCTTATTAAAGCGTGTAATAATCCTAAAGCTGCCCTTATTGAGTATATTTTACCACTTCTTATCATGTCTAAAAGAATAGATTCAATACCAGAATTTAGATCTTGATCAAAAATTGAAGACATAATCAACAGCAACTTTGCTCGGTTCTGTAATTGTATATCAGTGTATTCAAAAGTCGATCTAACTGGAATGAGTCGTTCAATGACACTTCTGGATGATTCAGTCATGTATTGTTTTGAAAAAATTTCCAGCAACTTAAAGTAAATATCCAAACATCCGTCTTCCAGTACCAACCCTATACTAGAAATAGAATTGGGGTATAATGTCGGCTTAGGTAATCCCAAAGATCCTATGTTCTCAAATTTATTCTCTGCAAGTATACGAAACATTTTCACGAGTAAATCACCTTCAATATCCCATTTAAAATCACAGCAAAGTTTATGAACAAAAATAAATAGGTTTTTGATTTCTTTGTGGGAATCAGTATTGCAGTTTCTCGAGTCGTCATAAAAGTTTAAAATTGGATCAACAATGTTCCAGGGTTTGAAATCTGTTATATGTTTACTCATAAAGTAAAATAAATTAACCAGATTTAAAACATTCAATTCATTTATATTCAAAGATCTCAATAGAAAAGCTTCATCAGTCTGCCGAGACTTCATAAATAATATAAGAGTGGAAAGCACAATTGGTTTTTTGTTAATGAATATTGATTCAAAGGGAATTTTTAGAAAGTTTTCTAAGTATTTTGACTCTAACCATGTTTTTGAGTGATGGAAACTTGAAAAACACTCAGATGACTTAGGCAAAATTTTCAAAATTATGATAAAATAAAACATATGAAAAATGCAAATATTGCACATTATTATCTCATCAAGTTCTATTTTTTTAATTTTGTTCAAAAAATGATTTAACTCAAAACCAACTTTTTCTACTAAATGAATACAATCTTTCTTCATATTGTATATAACCATCATCACATGAATTAGAGCTTTTCTTAGTTGCTTCAGATAATGTTTATTCAACTTTTTGTTAATTATTGAACCATAAAGCAGGTTTAAAAACGCTACAATTTTGGATAGTGAGTCTAATTTCAATGGAACATCAAATATAATGGTTGAATCCATAAATTCTAATTTAATACTCTTCTTCCGATAAAATGTATCATTATCGTTGAGCGTCCTTTGAATCAAAGGTGACTGAACCAATTTATCATTAAATGTGAAATCATCAAAATCAGTAGGTTTTAATTGCAATATGAATGCGAGACGTTTATTATCAATATTGTTTTCATTGATTGATTTCCATTTGAAAAATAGTTTTCCAAATCCGCTATCTGTATGATTTAATTCTGATTTACCACCTGTTTTTTCTATATTTTGGCAAGTACCTTTGGCATTTTGAATATCAAGAGAAACAAACGTTGAAATATTTTCATATGGGGCTATTTCTTTGGTAGTTCGTTCTAATTGAATTGTCTCCATATTCGGTTTCCGATGAAACAAAAAGGATTTATCAGAGGTTGGAGCATAATAACCTCCAATAAGGTCTGTAGTTTGTTGTTTACAATTGCGTTGCTCAAATGTTTTATCCCAATTTTTAGACAAATTATGAGCTCCATTAATTTCTAGTTTTCTTTTCTTCCTCTGTGTAGATTTCTGATAATTTCCAACTCTTTTGGAAAGCCCCTCACAGACATTTGGGGAAGTTGACTTTTCGTCAAGAGATTTCTTGATATTTTGAATATCAGTTCCGACTGGATAGCTTGCATGTTTTGAAGAAAATTTCTCAGAGTGACTTAAACGATGACTATGTAGTGAGATATCAGGATCTGATATTGTGTTTTTATTTGAGAAATACTGTTTTTGCTTCACCTTCTGTTCAATGTTAAAATCATCATCATTTACATCTTGGGCAACCAAATCATCATCAGACAATGTTAAAAAATCTATATTATATGGATCTGTTATTTTCTTCTGATTTTTCTTTGAGAATGGTTTATCAGCCAGTATGCGGTGTGAACTTTGTAATTTTTTTTGTGATTTATTATTCAGTCCATTTTGAAATTTTGCAAATGAACCACTAAAAAAATCTAATTTATTCAAGTTCTTTGGCTTTGTTTTCTTATTCTTTAACTTAGCAGTTGTCGTATTATTTTCATTAGCAATTACAACTGGGTGTCGGTCATTGAAATATTTATTCTTGGAAGAAACATCTTCCACAACCTCAATTTCTTCTTCATCTTCATCGAGCGAAAAATCGGTTTCAGCATCAGATGCAAGAGGAATAAAAGTTTGGGTATCATCTTGGGCTGTAATTCTATCTACTTTTTGATCATTAATAAGTTCAATAAATGTTTCGTAGCCACCCAATTTTTTGTTTCGACTATTTTGGTATTCATTTTCTAAATAATTCACGATTTCCAATTCTGATAAGCCACGCTCCTCCATATGCAAAAGCTCATCTTTGGTAGCTAAGCCATAAAATTGGGCCCTATCAACTAAATAAGGGTTTCGATTTACAATTGTCCTGTTTCTAAAACTTCTTTTGTTAGAAACATGTGGTAACTTCGAGAGATCATCGGTAGAGGAAGATATGCTTAATATACCGTCATTTACATCGACAATATGTTTTGGTGCATCTAAAATTGGCCCTTCAAAATTGAGGTTTTCTTGCGAATACAAATACTCAATACTCATATTATTATTTTCATCATCGTCAGAAATTGAGATGTTTGATATTCGATTTTCTGTGGTTCTTTCAAGATTTAAGTCTTGTTTCGAAAATGTAGAACTTTGGGAATTTGCATATTCTTCCTGTGTTATGCCTTCAGAAGCTTCGGATTTTTTTCTTATTTTAGAACTGGTGGTTTTAGTAGTGGTGGTAACAATTTCTTTATTACTTGTATTACAGGGAAGTAGCCCACTTTCTGTAGGAATTGAAGTATCGGTAATTGAAGTATTTGCAATTGAAGTATTTGTAGTTGGAGTATTTGTAGTTGGAGTATTTGTAGTTGGAGTATTTGTAGTTGGAGTATTTGTAGTTGGAGTATTTGTAATTGAAGTGTCACCCAAAGAGTTAATTTCCAAAAATTGTTTAAGCGGTCGATTATTAATTCGTTTCAATTGGAGTTGTTGGCGTTTGTCAAGCTGGCTGAATAATTCTTCTTCTGACATAAATGTATTAATAGGCGCATTATGTGAATTGGTCATGGTAATCCAAGAAGAAAAACTTTTCCGTTTGAATCTATGATGCTTAATCCCTAATTCAGTGAAAAACTTTTTTTTCTCTTGATATTTAGTTTCCAACATGTGTTCTATTTCCAATTTACTGAATCCAGAATCAAACAGTCTATTCAATTCATTTTTTGAGCTTAAATTCAAAAATTCTGCCGTGATAACAGTGAACTGATTGTTTTTTTGAAAAGAACTATGGCGTATTTTTGAATGCGGTGTTTCTTCGTATTCTTTCGTAAGTGGATGTAAATCTTTATGAAGTTTATCAAGTTGTTTCTCTTTACGCGTCAGTATACATTTTTCCTTCGCAACTTCATCCCACGTAATAATCGATCCATTTGAGTCATCTGGCTGTGAATCAGGTGTTTCTTCAGTATTATCCATGCTGAATATAGAGAATTTCAGGCTAAAACTGATGAGCCCTTATGGATCAGTTGACAGTATGCTTAAATGTAGTCATCAAAACAGCTTAATGGCGGTGTAGTTTTCTGCGCGATGGAATTTTAGCCAAAAAAACATGTATCGATATTAAGATTTCTTTATGTATATTGATATTCTTGAAAAAAGATTCATGAACTAGGATAGCTTTAATACATCTAGGATAATTGTGAAACACGAATTATTTAAACACTTTCAAAATGAATTCAGATGGAAAAAGTCCCACCCGAAAAAGAAGTGTATGTAAACTTTCCTGACGAAACTTACATTTAGCAAATACTAACATTTCATACAGCATGTTCCTTCAATCGCAACAGCAACAAGTCATCTACTAACCGCTACGAAGTCATTGTTGCAAGCTTTGACTATGTGGTCGGAGAAGAAACTAGAAGTGTCTGATGTATCTCATAAATTCGTTAAGTTTGGTGATGCATTTAAATCACTCAAAAAGTCATATATACACCTCGGGGTAGATACAACGACATTGATTGACATTCCTTCTATGATAAGAAAAATTTTGGAGACTTCATTGGTTTTGGAGCCATCAGCTGAGTCTTTAGACAGTTTTTTACCCAAGATAGGTGATGTCGTTGCGATTATGATGAAAATGCTAAAAGACAAACAATCGGAAGTTACAAGATTAGAATCAACAAAACGAAATGGATCGATATCTACGTCGTCTTCTATTAGTTCCTTAAAACCAAGGGATAATTCATCTAGTGAAAATAATCCAAATCTGAATACGAATACATCTGAACAGATTGTCAGAACACCATCTAAAGACCCAATAACTCGTTTACAAAACAACACAGACCTTAAGCGAAGAGCTTCAAAGAGATACTCAGCTTATCAAACTTCTAGCATAATATCTATGCAGTCACCAAAATCTGCTAATAGATTCAATTCTCAAAGTGTACCAAAAACACCAATGTATAATGATTTGAGTCCCGATGTGACTGCCGAAGATATTGAGAAGGTCAAACATTCATCCGATCTTTTTAACATAGAAGAGGCTGAAACTGAAAATATAGAAAAAGAATTGGGTAATTTTGATCAAAACCGTGATGAAGTTATTCAAAGTACAACGAACGCATTGACTGGCGGTAAAAGAACTAGCAGTATGAATTTTAAAACTGAAGAAAATCGTTTAAGAAGTTCCAGCAAAATATTCCTCAAATTCAAGGAACAAGTAAAAAAGGTACACATCAAACTACCGACATCTTTTGCAAACCTGAAAGTTCTTTATACACAGACATTCAATTATTCGCCGCCTGGAATATCGCCTTTTCCTAAATTTTATATACAAGACAATGCAAATATGATTGCGTATGAACTTGAGAACATAGAGGATATTCAATCTGGTTCTATAATATCGTTGCAACAGCCAGATTTGCAAACAGCAATTATTGGATATATGGAATCGCAAATTCATGGTATCAAAAATGATATGATGAACATGGAAGATAGAATATATAAGAAATTTGATGAGTTGCAACTTTATCAACTGTCTCAAACCCCTGCAACCCAATCTAGTACTGTTAGTAACATCACAGATAAGAACTATGAAAACGATATGAAAACGAGAATTGAACAGATTCACCAACAACAACAACAATTAGACGAGCTGAGTGCTCAATTTCAAAAACTGAAACAACACCAGCTGCGGACTTCAACAAAAATAACAGAAGCTGTCCGTGAAACAATTGAAAAAATCGATAATTTGCAAGATGCAGGATTGGTTCCAGCAAATATTACAGAAAGCGCATATGTTAAAGACTGCAAAACAAAGGTTAGTGAAGGTTGTGAATCGTTAGTTGAAAAGCTTGATGATTTACAAGACGTGATAGAGTTTATGAAAAGGGACATTACAAAACACAACATCAAACCATCTGAAAAACAAATCGATCATCTTGCAAAAGAAATGAAAAAGACAAAAGAGGATTTAATGGCGTTCACTGATTTCATTAGTATCGAACGAAAAAATCTTGCAAGTATTTGGACTAAACAAATGGCAGCAATTGCAGCAGACCAACGATTTTTCAAAGCTCAGGAAGAAATTATTAGTCTCTTAGAGCAAGATTATCAATCTGCGGAAGAAACTTTTAACTTAATAGTATCATGCGCTAAACAGTTAGAGAAAGGATCATTGATTGTTAAACCAAAATTACCGGTTCAAGATCCTACTTTGTCGCCTTGGGATGCTTCACAATTAGTAATGGCAGAAGTTGATGGAATCGTACCAAACCACGAAGAAAGGATCGAAGCAATAATGAGAGCTGAGAGGGTGAGAGAAATGGAAAAAGAGTTGAGATTGAAGGATGAATTCAAAGAGGAATTAAATGATTTTGTTTCTAATGATAAGTTAAAGAAAACATCTGTCAGTATATCTGAATTGGAAAAATTGCGACAAGAGAAAGATATGGAAAACTTTAAGGTCACGATGGGAATTATTTAATTCTTTTTTTCCTGTGAATAATGTTTTTGTGGTGTAATATTTTAATTGTCATTTTCCAAAATGTTTTCTCACTGAAGTCAACTTCAGCATAGCATATCTTTTGCGAGAATTCAAGTAATAGCTTGTTGAGAAAATTTGCAAAATCTTTTAAGCGGAATTCTTTCTTATTTCTCATAAGTCTATAAGAATTGGTGAATTTATAAACTAGACTTTTTAACAAAGCTAACAAATTTGAGCGTGCTCCAACCCTTCCACTTTTAGTTAATGATGTATCAAATAAACACGAGTGTCGAATCCACATTCTTCCATAATTAGTCAGTTGTTTGTAAAGGGATTCAAATGAGGAAAGAAGAAGAGGCGTGTTGTTATAGTCTTGTAACTGTTTATAGCAAACCAAATGACGAACATCAATGGTAATTCCTGTAAATGATACAATTTCAGTAGATACTGTGGTTTTTTGCCGATTTGCTTTGAAATTGTATTTACTGAGAGTTCGGGCAGTTAAACGTTTAATTTTCTGTATCGCTTCTTCTTGTGTGCTCAACACAAGAAAATCGTCAACTAACCTAAGTATGATCGTTTCAGAATCATTTCCAACTAATTCATATAGCTCAGAAACCAGATAATCATAGACAAGATTAAAGAGTGTTCCAGACAAAGGGAAACCTTGAAATACGCCCACTTTTCTAAAATAGGAACGGAATTTTGTGTGAATACAGGTTTGTTTGTATTGTGAACGGACATAAGACAATATCTGGGGTTTAGTAAAACAAAATGTCTCATGGGAATCAACTGTGACCTTTGGAATCTTGACCTCTTTATTGGAAAAAAAATCCAGATCATTCAGTGAATCAGATACAATTAACTTTCTGCCCCTCAAAACGCCATTGTCATCAAGTTGCTTGAACAACTGAACATAGACAGAATCACCTTTCGTATAAAAGTCAAGTCTTTCTTTGACAACCTTATCAATCAACCCATGCGGTAATGAATCATACGCATTTTTAGCATCAAACTTTAAGGCATAAAGAGGTGGTAAGACATCGTGAACAGTAAGTAACTCTTTTTTGTAAGTATAAATTTGTTGGACAACATCGATTACAGAAGCGCAATCATTATTATTTCGAATAGTATTCAAAATGCTGTTCATTGGACGAACTATTCGCTTTTGATAGGTTAAATATGATATTCGCTCGTTGTATCTACCTTTAAAAGGTTTTACTATCAGTCTAAAACTGTCCCTTTTAGGATGTAATGACATTTTTCCAATATAATCACTATTTTTGGAAATAGAAAGAAATGAGTTGACTTTATCTGGTTGATTGATAAGGTGATCTGAAAAGTATTTAGACATATACTTTTTAGTTATTTTTTGCCAGATATTATGGCGGTAAAACACTAGCCGTTCATTTTGTAAAATGTTTGTGACGTGAAAAAAGCTACTCATAAAATTGCATATAAATTTATTGAAAAGCCATAGCACAAAGCATGAAAATAGCTTTCTAGCTCTCAAAAACTCTTGTTTTGTCATTTTCAAGCTCGACACAGGTTTGAGCCAATCTATATCAGCTAACTTAATATCATTGACTATAAGATTAATGTTTATGGAAGTTGAAATGGTTGCATTCACTAATTTGGATACATGGTGCATTATTTTGGTTCTGTTAGAGTTTGTTCCAAACATTTCAATTGGTATAACCATGTAGATAACTGTGTGAATTAATTCAATTATCTTATGTCTTTCAACAGTCACAGATGACTCATTCAAACATATTTTTTTGCAAATGCTTTCAACAATATAGGGTAATCTTTGCTGCTTAGTTTTAAAAGTCACAAAAAGTGTTTTGATATGGCGATAAACTTTTCGGTATCTTTTTATAGGATTCTTATTCCATCTTTCTGTTGAAAAATCTTCAAATATTAACTCCATTAGTTTTAGTGGAGTTTCTGGTATAGGTGGGTTGTGATTTCGGTTGGCGATAGATTTGTAGAGCATATTTCTCGTTGATACCATGTGTTTGGGACTTTTAGAGTCACTGAAAGTGGTGGATGTGTAGTCTCCCCATATCACAACGTTTGATGGTTTCCATACTGCAGTTGTGTTCAATATCAAATCTAGAAAGTTGTGTACGCCTATTGCAGATTTAATTATTTCTAAAGGTTTGGACACCAAAAACTTGAAAGAAGAGTTAAAACCTTTATAGTTATCACTTTCTAGGGACATGCTGGTGTACCCAACATTTAAAGCATTTGCAATATTATTTTGAATCAAATATTGAACAATTAATTGAATTCCCTCGTGATGGTAACATTCTTGTAATTGTATTGCCAAAATACTAGGGATTGACCGAGATGATATATTAGGCGTGAGATACACATTATTCAAAATGTAACTCAAATCATTGTAATAAATCCCTGAAGCATACCTAAGAAAGATATCCTCATTATTTTCAGTAGCGTATTTTAAGTTTATAAAGCAACCCAGTGATGACATTACTGCTGAAATCACTATTGCATTGTAAAACAAAATCTAGATAATTCAGTCTGATCTGCGTTAGTTTTTTTTGATATGTTTGAGGTAGAATTTGAAGCTATTCATTTGTCAAAAAATATAAAGTTTAGCCCAAAGTCATGAATTCTGATATAGATTACCAGAATGGTATTTTCTATAATGTTCTAGAAAGACAATTTCGTGGATCAAATAATGAAGAACCTTTACTGATTAATTGCTGGGTATGTGAAATTAATCCAAAAGAAGCTCCTAAAATTCTAAGTCTAATAAAGACGAGATTCAATCATACGTCAGAACAACTGAAAAATCTTAAACGGATGCAAAAAACCAGAAATGCAAATAATGAAATCACTTTGAAAGTGTTGCTGTGCCCAGAATATTCAAAGGTGGATGGAGATTTACAGGAGTACAAGTATTCAAGTAGTGATTTGGAAAAATTACTCAACCAGCATGGTCTAACCTGGTTCAACATCACAAAACAAGAGATTCCAGTGAATAAGCCACTTGATAAAGATACGAATCAGTTATGGAGTGACAAATATTGGCCTCTTTTATGGAAAGGTAATCCGTTAGTTCAAGAAATGAATGAAGTTTATAAAACAATTGACATTGAAAAAATCCAAAAATACATTGAAATGATTAGTAAAATGTCGTGTTCAAATAAATACGATACGCCTATTGTTACTATATTTGTAGATCCCAAGAGTGAAGAAATCAAGTCGATTAACTATGATAGACGATCTCGATATGATCCTATAGATCATAGTGTAATGAGGTGTATTTCAGACGTTGCCAATCTGGAACTCGATAGGCGTAATCAAAATTCACAAAACAAGAAGTCAGAAAACAATTATCTATGTTTGAACTATCATGTGTATACAACGCATGAACCATGCATAATGTGTTCAATGGCATTAGTTCATTCCAGAATTTCACAATTGGTGTACATCAGACCATCTCCGAAAACCGGTGGCATAGGTAAATTTAGTAGTTCTGGAGAAATGGTTCATATATCATGCTCATTAAATTGGAAGTATGAGGCGTTTCGTTATATGGATAACGAAACTGTGAAGTTAGTTGAGACTGTGGATGAAACTACCTATATCTAAATAGATTTTGAAATATGTTCATAAACTTCTTTAATTATTGAAGTGTAATCCAAATCTGATAAACTAGAGGATGTATTTAGTACCATACTTTCGATCTGATCCACAAGTTCTGATCTTTCGTCTTTTAGGCCGTTGACGTTGGTCTGTATTATTTCGTTCAGTGTATTCAGTTTTTGTATCAAATTGTGTACATTATCATCTGAAAAATGAGATTTTATTCCAGCTTCTGATTCTGTAGTGTGAACAAGATTCAATTCAGATACGTCATCTCTAACTCGTTCCATGGATGTCATATCGTGTTTCCGCTGAAGAATAAGAGACATCAATTTGACTTCAGTGCCTGACAAATTGCTATTAGATCGAATTAATTTTTCAATAGTTTTTTCACCCACAGCATCAAATAAGTCTTTATCAAGATAATTTCCAATAATTTCTTTACTCGACATTATTAGTTTCAAGAAAGTGGCGTATAAGCATATATCAGACAGGATATGTTTTGTTTAAGATTTCTGAAGTTTCGTGTAATGCGATCATCAAAAACAAAAAACAAATGCGCAATGGATGTTATTCAATGTTTGTTGTAGAAGTTTATTTCTGTAACTCAGGCGAAAATGGTGGCACTACATAAATCTAAGAAACAGAAAAAGTCATCTCATAAATTAGATGTTTACGGAGATGCTGTTCGTGGTAGCCATTTCCAAAAGAAAATAGATGAATTCACATTTGACACAAATTTGAAAACATCGGCATATAGTGTACCGCAAGATATAGATACGGGGAAGAATCCTGTTTTCAGATTCCCCATTCCCCCAATTGAACCGATAAAAGCTAATATGATGAATGATGAGGTTGATATGTACTTTCCCCGTAAACATTTTTTCAGAAAGTTTCAAAGCAACTTTGATCTCTTGGATAATATAATTATGAAACCAATACCTGTTGACAAGATATTACCTCCAACTTTATTTCCTTCACCAATAATTGATGGAACTTTGTGGAAAACAAAGAGAGAAATGTTGTTTAAAAGCTTGAAAGAAAGAGACTCGGAGACTGGATTAGATACACAAAAAGACATACCAGAAAGTGATATAAACCTAAAGTCTAAAGCCAATATTAAAGATGAAACAGAAAGTGGATTGGAAGAAACTAAAAATGAAGGCCGGGATAATGAAGCTTTGTTAAGTGAAGAAGATTTAAGTGATTATGATCCCGATTTTGAGGTTCCAAAACAAACAATCAACAACCTATCTGAAAAAGAGACTCGTTTGATAGATGCTTATATAAATACCCGCATGCAAATGAAATCATCTAACGACTTTTTCTTTGGTGATCCACAAACAATGAAACTACAAGAACAAAGTTTTTGTCGGGAATTAAATAGACTAGAAAAAACGAATGAAACTGAAAGAAATGTCGGAGAGAAATATATGTTAACAATGGATTTGCTAGATATATTAGATACCGAATTTTCTGATTACACGGCTGCTAGTATTGATAAATTTAATAAAAAGATAGATGAAGTTGAAGAAACCATTGCAGAAAGGAAAAATATACGATATCAAGAAACTAAACCTTTTTTACAATACGAAACAAATAAATTTGACTATCTAAAGTCAAGTATAACGCCTGCTGCATATGCAGAAATGAAAGCCCCTAAGTTTACAGCTCAAAGCGATTCAGAAAAGAAAGATGATTCCGTCCCCTATGTAAACACAGAATCAAATACATATAGCTTGAATGCAAAAGCCGAAGAGAAACCAATAACAGATTCATCAGCGTTTGACTTTGAAAATAACATGCTTTATGGGCCTGATCTTGAAAATGGAGAAGATGATGCGTTTGGTTCTTTAACGAATGAGATGTTCTTTGAATAAATTATTACAGAGTTTTATACATTGTATTATAATCATTGTAATTTAAACAGAATCATGTACCGCCATAAACATCATACCATCGAGATACGACCCTGTAACTGGCATATCCAACGGAAATGAAAGTTAGAACACAGTTCATTAAGAATAGAATTAGAGCATTCAACATGAACCTTGGTGCAAAAATTTTCCAAACCATCAAATGCCTACGAAAATTATTAGTTGTAACCAAAGTAACAATCGTAAGGCATGTTTGATAAATCAACATCGTCATTGCATTTTCAGCAATTTTAGAACTCAATGCCACTGGTTTATTTGTGGGTGGGATTTTCCACAAAGTAAGTAATGGAACTGCAACACAAACCAGAATAAAAGATCCAAGCGTATTCAAAAGTATTCCAAAATGAGTTATTGGGAACATTATACTCTCGGTAAACATGAATCCTATTTCCCATTGAATAGATTGAAGTGTTGCTTGATGACCTGTTGTAAAAAAATGTTGATATCCCAGTAAGCATAGTACAACAGCGGATATCAAATTTGTTCTGATGTTCAAAATATCAACTAGCTCTAACAAAGTTAAAAGCTGGTTAACTAGAAAAAATAACGAAATACCTCCAAGTGGTTTGCAAACAACTAATACGGAACACAAGATGTTGATAAAAAATAAAAAGTAAGATGATCCATAAACATTGTTGTAACCAATTATTTTTGCTGTTTTGACCATTTTCATTTGTTTGGTTCTGTTTTTCTTTAAGTTGTTTGTTTCAACTTCATGTTGCTCTAGCTCAACTCTTATACATAACGGACCAGCATTCCATCCAAAATTTGCTGCCACCATTGACACACCTAAAACTACACGACTGATCGTTAAACGTAAACTTTTCATTACATCAAGTGGAAGATCAATTACTTGATTAATGTAGTGATCATTTTCAATAAATTCAAAAGTCCATAAAACAGCAATCATAAGGAGGATCGTTCGCAAACCAACTGAGATCCAAACTGGTGCAGGACCTTCATAAGAATATGAAACTTTGTAAAATCTTTTCACAATAATAGGCAATAATATTGCAGAAATATAGAGACCTGCTATAGACCATTTTGTAATTTTAAAATTGGAAACACATTTATCACCTTGTTCTTCCCTGCAAATACTAATGAATGAAACCAATCTTGTAAATACCATAAACATCAATGAATGGTACGCACCAATAAATTTTTTATGTTTCTCCTTGTTTTGAAAAGATTTGAAAAAGGCCAAAAGGCCAAATGTTGTAAGCCAGAATGAAACAATTTTATCTTCCCAGATTATAAATGAATTGGATGCAAAAATCAATGAGTGTAGGAAAATAAAAAACATTCCCGTGTACGTCCATCCATTTTGAACTAAATTTTCTTTCACTTGTAAAATTAACCAAAAAACTGAATATCTGTCCATTATTGGAGCAAGTATTCCATTTGCTATTCCAAGACCGCATCCAAGTAATAGAGCCCAGTTTAGAGGCAATCCTTTAGGTTTGAAAACAATGGTAAATGAAGCAGTCAAGACACAATAAACAGATATCAATATGATTGAAGCTAAGAAACATTGATGATTTAGCTGTGATACTACAACAGAAGGAACTAGTTTAGAGTATGCAATAATGACCACCAGCGATAATATCAATAAAATGATACCTATCCATATGTTCAAGTCATCAAAATTAGCCCATTTTTCTTTGCATTTTCGTAAAGACAAATTTTGATAACGAATATGAGAATCTATAAGATCGGCATTCATCTTGTCAAAATAACCATTAACATCATCGTCATCCTTTAACTCGTTAGAGCTCATCCTGTAGTTATGAATTTGGGAGGTTGTAATCTTTTCTGCAATTAAGTAATCATTCTCATTACGCAAAAAGGCTTCAGCAATTGGTGACCCTAAATTGTTAAAGGGTATTGGAATTCCTAAAAGCATGGCCAATGTTGGAGTAATATCAATTTGATTTACACTCCGAAATTTTTTACCACCTTCACTTGTATCATAAGATTCTGCATTCAACCTCTTGAAATGTTTAGTCTTAGAGTACATAAAAAGTGCGGCCTCGACTTCGTCATCAGACTCACCACCATGATTTCCTGTTGAGTCCATGCCGTGATCTCCAAAAACAAGTAGTAAAGTATCGTCTGAAATTTTATCCATAACATCACGAATTACCTGATCCAGCTGTTCAAGCTTTGATTTCATTGCAAAATGGTCAGGCCCATACCTATGACCACAATGGTCAACACCCAAGAAATGGCCGATAAGAACGTCCCATTTAGACTGGTTTTCTTTTTCTAAAAGAGGAAAAACGTGCTCAATGACTCCATTATCAACTGAATGTAAATCCCAAACATTCAATGAATCATAAGGGTATGTGATACTTTTATTCAAAAACGGGCTGAACAGTGCGGTCCATGTGTCGTCACCTGCAAATGCAACAGATTTGTTGTGATAAAAAAGTTGACTCAAAAGATTATCCTCTGTAATTGTATCACCATCAAAATTTGACCCTGCATCTATGAAAGTTGGTAAAGACCCTGTAGTAAGACCTTTAAGTCGCTGTAAAGTTGTCGTAGGTGGGTCTGCAATAAATTTCAATAAAAGTGAATTTTCTGGATTCTTGATAAAACTTTCATAAAATATTTTAAAATTATTATGATAGTAATAGTCTGAAGAATCGGAATTAACATCTTCAAAAGGTATTGTGAAATCAAAGCGAAGTGCATCAACAATCAAAATGACTGCCTTATTGAAAGGTGATGGGTGAAAACAAGTTTCAGAATTGGTGATCGGAAATTGGGTATCACAAGTAGCCAAATCGGGGAGTACATTTCTTGATAGTAAAAATCCTCTTGTGAAAAATGCAAGTGCAATTGTTTGTAAGATACCAAAAAGAAACATTACTTTAACATATGATGAATTAGTTTGAAAAAGTTTGCGTATGCGATACATAGACTTTCCAATTTGCTGAAGAGCCCCTGATGCTCCTCTGGCTATACTGGCGCGATCTATAGTAGTCTGCGACATATGTGTTTGGATGCTTCACGGGGCTGATGATAAAATAAAGCGATATCATTCAACAAAAAGACATCACCGGATCATTACAAAGATTCACTGTTGATGATTTCAGCAAAAAAATTATTAGACGGAAGCTGGAAATGCTTTCCGCGACTGCAGAGATCTTTGTCCTTCCCGGAATTTGTGCCGATCTATTATCAAACTATAAATGCTATTTTGTTAATAATTCTTACATTTATTTTATACTACCAATGTCTGACAACTACTAGATAGTCCGACATCACTTCTAAAACATGTTTCATATCTGTTCTCCCGACATTTTCTACAGAAAGAAATGTCTCTTGGGCAGTTCTACCGTTAAGATGTTTCAGAACTCGGTAAAACACGCGCGTTTCAGTTGGACCGGCACCAGATTTGACCACAGCTGCTGCTATCCATCTTCTCTCTAAGGCAGAACAAGACTCTGGTTCAAGAAGGATAGTATCTTCTTCTTCTTCTTCCACAAATTGAATTTTGAGATTTTCGTTTTGTTGTGTTGAAGTATTGGAAGTTACTGTGTTGTTGTCATCTATTTTATTATCTTCACTTCCAAAGTTCATAGTATCATCCGTAATTGGTATTGCTGAACTTTCGTTGTATCCAGCTTCTTCCACGCTTCCGTCAAATGTTTTTGGATCAAAGTTAGAAGTGTTTATTACGTCTACTTTATTTTCATCTAAAGACCGGTACATTTGAGGAGATGTTGATATTTCATCTGTTTCTTTCTGAGTTAATGGATTCATACTTTTTTTCTTCAATTCCTGTTTTTTCTTCATCTCTATTTCAATCTCTTCTGCTACTTGAATTTTAATATCTTTGGTTATTTTAATGTAAATGAATGTATAAAGCTGGATCACATAGCCATGCTTTAGTAACCAACTAACTGCATCCATGTAAAGATCACGATGATCTTTACTTGGAATAATGTTCATAATGCTTTTCGGTTTGTTACTTGAATTATCAGAAATCATAGACAGAAAAGTGGGAAGGCTTGGTAAATTTGGAAAACTCCTGTTGAATTTGGGTGAGTCCTTATAGATATTTTTGATTGGTGCAATTGGGGATGGAACGTAGATATTTCTAGACGTGAGCGGTAAAATTGCAATTGCTCTTCTCCAATAAACTAAATGATTAGCAAACATTTTCACTTCTTGGATATTTAAGCCGCTCAAAACGGATAATCTTTGCAAAGATTCGCTAGGTTTTATCATTCTGATAAAAGATGCAATCAATGAATCTTTTTCAGCTTTGATATCTTTGATGATCTTTTCGGTATCGTCCAATAAAATCAAAGCATACAGGTGCATTGTGTCATCAATAGAAGAATCATTATCATAGAAGTTTTTTTGATTAAAAGGTGAAATGGAGGATAAAGTTGATGATTCTGGTAATTCAACATAACTTGGTGGTAATGCAATAAACTCCTTTTTAATGGGGATTTGGAACGAATTCACTTTTCCGTTGATATCAATATTAACAATATCAGATTTCGATACAGATGTGTAAGTTTCATAAATCAATCTACAAAGAGAAGATTTCTCAATAAGTGATTTCCACTGTTGCTTTATGGGTAAATATTTTAGCTCTTCACGGAGCTTCAATATATTTTGTGCTTCCTTCCATACATAATTATTTTTCTGTTGTTCATACCTTAGTAGTAATGATATTCTACTTATAATATAGTGAAACATTTCATCAATTCTATGGTTATATTCAACTACTGGAGGATTCATAACAAACAACATGTTAAATTGGTACATGGTATTATCATGATTTTGATCGCCTTCATAAGCCTTAACGTCTTCATTTTTGTTCTCATTTTCGCTCAAATTTTCTTCATTAGCATCAATAACAGATGGTTCTTCCTTTGATAGAGATATATCGGCATTACTCCCTTCCGTGACTGAATGTTTTCGTGATTGTCGTGCTGTTGATACACTCTTGGACCTAACATTCTTAGATTTTTTTGAAACTCTCCAATTACCATCATCATTAACACGAATAGGTAAACCTAAAAATACCATGTCTTCTACTGTTAATTCAAATCTCGTATTGCACAAAGATTTTGGTGGAGTTGCAAGATCACTGATAAAATCAATGTCAAAGGAAAATATTTTATGGATTCTATGTTCCTTTTGCTTCAGTTTCCCTGTCTCTGTATTGCTTTCAGTAAGACTTGCAGCGTTCAATGACGATTTTAAAGACTGCATCTCTGCCTGTTCCTTTTTCAT
Source organism: Pichia norvegensis (assembly GCA_030570285.1). Lineage (NCBI taxonomy): Eukaryota > Fungi > Ascomycota > Pichiomycetes > Pichiales > Pichiaceae > Pichia > Pichia norvegensis. The sequence goes on from JAJLVM010000173.1 coordinate 66,122, forward strand.
CTTTCTTTTCTGTTTCAATTTCTTCAACTTCCTTTTCTTCTTCCTCTGTTCCATATCGTAAATTATCTCAAGAAGGTCCCGCCCTGTTTGATACTTACTATCAGAAACAGAAGATGTACGACGATGCCGTCCTCCGCCTACAGAACTTTCAGTGCTTGAACTTCTTTGACTTTTCATATTGTCAGAACTTTCAATATCACTGTTATCAAATTCATCGGAGAAAACATCATTATCGTCATCAGTATCATCTGCACTCAAATCTTCTACTAACTCTGATTCAATTTCCTCGTCATCAAAATCTTCGTCATCGTCGTCAATTGAATCATTCAGTTCAGGATCGCTTAATGAACCGCTGATATCAAGTGGAGTGGCCTGAAATCCATACTCGTTAGGCCGTGGAGGGTAATGAAAAAGCAGATGATTCCCATCATGCGTTGATATAGTAAACAGTATACCGAGTAAGCATGGGTTCGGTAGTAGTAAGGATGATGACATTGAGTTGTCGGTTAGGCTAAGAAAGACAATACAATAACTGGGGAAGAATCACTTTTTTCTGATGAGGCTTGTAAAGGAAGAATTGAAATTTTGATCAAGTGGGGTCGGGTCGATCAAATCTTCAACAAAACTCCGATTTTTATATACGCAATACAATGAAATGCAGTCGTTGCAGAACCATTAGGGAAGTTGGAGTTACCGATAATGAAGACTCTGATTTGAATCTATATAGAACATGCAGGTCATGTCGGGAGAAGCTTAGGGATTACCGTAGAACACATGAGAGCAAGAAGTCCAAAATCAATGAAGATCGCAAACATATTAATGACGACAACATTGAAGTTGATATAGCTAGTACACAAGTGAAGAAAAATAAAAATGCATCTACAATAAGGAAAAGTGTTGATTTTAACAACATTTTAAGCAAGATTTATCAGACGGCATACAAGACTGATGTTTATATTAATGAAGTGTGTAAAATTGATGAATTTACGTTACCACATTTAACTATAACTGAAAATCGACGATTAGGTGAAGATGAAGCAGCAGTTAATTTGCTCATGAAACAGACAGAAAGAGATGAGAAACTAAAATCTGAACTTGCTAGATGTTTAGAAGTTCATTATATTTCACGTATTCAACATGTTCTTTATTGCAGCAATGTTGAATTTCGCTTTTACAGTTCTTCTTGGAAAAGTGGGAAATATTATGCACAATATCGATGTATTGATGATAAGGCTGCTTTAAAGCGTTTTGGAATTGACCTTGATGTTGAAATTGAACAAGATGATAATGTTGAAGAGAGACAATCGTCATTGAAATCTAAAGTACTTGATTGGATTGAGCCTAAGAATGTTGAAAGTGTAAGTTTACAGCTAGATGTTGATAACGAGCCTGTAAATTTACATTTCCAGCAAAGTTTAGGCTATTGCTGTGAATCGAGACTTAATTTTATTGCTGATTATGCTAAGTACGAATTGAGAGTAAAACTTGTTCATAAATTTCATCGGCCTGAGCTTAAGTTTAAGTCAAATATACAAGAAGAAAGTGTACATAGTGTTCCAATGAGTTCGAAAGATAAATATTCAGAAAAAGAGCAAGATTATGAAGAAAGAAAACTTGGATTATCAGATAAATTGGAAAGTTTACATAGAGGACTTGCGCATTGATATAGCAAATATGGGTGTGTTGTAGCATATGATTATTCTATACACAGGTTATTTGGGAAAGCATTAAAATTAGTTAATGTATAATACAATAAATTATCAATACGTAGGAAAATATTACCAAATGTTTTTTGGATCAGCCGAAAGTAAGCGATTCAAAGGTTGATTTGCAATGTTACTTGATTGAGGTTGAAGTTGTGCTTGTTTTGTTGCTGGAGTTGGTGCTGGTGTCGGTATTGGTGCTTGCGTTTGTGATGATGATTGTTTTTGAGTTTCTTGTTGATCTGTGTGTTGATGGGATTGCTTTGTTGAGTAATGATGGTAACCTAAATCTTCGACAAGTAATTCGGTATCAATAGTTTCAGAATCGATCAATTGGAATGACCAATCGTTAATAAATTTATTCATTCCTGAAATGATTTGACTAAATTGGGCAGATGATGTAATTTGATTTTGCAGTTGCATGGATAATCTTTCAGGATTGATAACATTGTATGTAAAACCAAATGAATGTGGATAATAGTATAGAACGATGGAATCAAATTCTTGAGACATTCTAACATCAACTTCAACATTGAATAGTAATTTCATTGGTACTACTATGTTATTTAAAAAGATCAATTGAAGAGGGGTAAACTCATTAGATTGGAAAAGTTTAATTTTATCGATAATTAGAATTTCCTTTAATTCCATAAAACGTAAATCTTTCCTAAATTTGAATTGGAAACAATATGGAATAATTTTATTCAATTCAAGTGAACAAATTTTAGAATTGTTTTCAATACCATAGATTTCCAATTTGACAAATTCTTGGTTGTTCATAATAGTATTTAATGAAGGATATTGAATAAAAGTATTAGTCTTTTTCTCCAATTCTGTAATAAAATTAGTTGGCTTTTTCCTGTTGACATTATAAAGCATATTCAGTTCATAAGAGGTTAATAAATTCCATTGTTGTAAAGTTAAAGTAACTACTGAGCAAGAATAGCTATTTTTCTTGACTTTATCGACTAATTTTTCCAATTCTAATTTAGCCAATGGGATTTCTGATTTATTTTTAGAAGGACACTTTATAATAACATTTTTCTTTCTTATAAAAGATTGTTGAAAGTTTGTTGATTGTAAAAGATGTTGAGAATCTAAAGCTTTGTCTGAAAGTTCAAAAGAATTAGAAAATTTAACGAAAACGTTAAACTTACGCATAATAATTTGAATTGTTTGACCAGCAACACCAATAATTTGTCTATGGAAGGATTCAGGTACATTAAACTGATAAATTGTTGGTAATTCATCTTCTAGCAAATTCAAACCAAGTAAAGAATCAAATAAATCAGTACCTGTAATTTCTACAATGAAATTGGAATCATTGAAAGGTAACAACTTAATTGAGACGGATGACATGTTAATTATTTTAATAATTTTACCGTTTTTCTTACCAGCGATAAAATCTTTCTCCTTATTTGGTAATTCAATTTGATACTGAACGTGAACATTTTGAGAAATTGGTAATTTCATAATTGAACTAAACTGATTTAAATGATTTGTAGCAATTTTGATATTATCAGAATTACCCATAATTTGAAAGACAAACTTATCATTGATTTTTGTACAAGTTGAAAAACAATTTGAGTTAAATGATAAGGAATCATTAAATGCCAATAAATTATTAATATCAATTGATGGTAAAGAAGTTGATAATGTAAATTCGACTTTCTCTGAATAATAAGTTGATATTTTATTACTAAAATCATCGACTAAATTTTCCACTTCTTCTGAGGAATTTCCTTGAACTGTTAAAATATCACCAGATAAATCTTGTGATTTATAACCTAATGGAGGTACAGATATATAACATGAGTTATTGTACATTAAATTATCAAAGAAATTGAGGGATTGATCATTAATTTGTTCAAGTATAAGAAATTCTCTCTTTGTTGGTAAAATAATTAATTGCTTCATAAATGGGTTTTTGATAAATTTGGTAATCATATCGTCTAACCATTTTTTAACCAGTAAAACCTGAGATCTCAAACCTGTCAAATAAATTTTAGGATTATTTGATTCGATATCTAAAGAGTTTAGATAAAACAGTTCTGGAGAAAGGTTTGGTAAGTAGATATTGACATTTGATTGATTGATGATTCTGTTGATTGTTGCTAAGTTGGTACCACAGATTAGCGGTAAAACTGATATATTTTGTAGTTCAAGATAATCAGAAAAAATTTGAGGGTTCATATTATCTAGGAACAAATTAATTTTATTTTCTACAACTTTGACTATATCTCTTTGACCCACAATTGAGATTTGATAAAAGGAATCTAAATATTCAATATAAATTGAACATTGATTAAAGTTTGAAACGTTTGAAATAAAATTTAACAATTCAACTTTGACTTGACCGTTGATTTGATGGATTGGTAATAGATTAATTTTTGAAACCAAAAGTTGAGAATAATTTTGGAAAATATTAAGTTTGATATCATTCATCTCTGATTTTTTATTTGTATTACCAATAATTGAAACTGTCAATTTACCATTTGAGATTCTTGATTCATTTAATAATATCAGAATACCGAAAGTTGAATAGGAATCATTCAAAGTATTGACAATTGGTCTTAAAGTAACTAAGGAATCAAAGATTAATTTTTGATCCAAGGAATCAGAAGAAGAGTCTATTCTCCAATTTGAAAGAATGAGAGATTCATGGTATGTTATTGCAGGTTTAACAAAACATTGATAAGGTAAAGTGAAGGATATGATAAGTTGATCTGAAGAAGATAAAGCTGAAGATAAAGAGATCTGGTTAGGAAATGACATGAAAGGGTATATTTGATAAATTTAAAAGATCGACTTGTAGTTAGTTAGTTAATTGGTTGGTTGGTTGGTTAGTTGATTTGTTGGTTTGTTGGCGTTTGTAGATTGAACAAGTAGTTTTTGTTGATTGAGGATAGTAAAATTTTAAACTTTGTAGAACGGTTAAAAAATTTACAGTAGTAGCCGGGAATAGATCTGACAGATTTGAAAAGGAATGACAAACTAGTGGGTTAGATAAAAAGGATTGTAGTAGCTTTGTAGAAGCTTTCGACTGTATTACTTGATGAGTTAGTAAGTGTGTGTGTGTGAGTGTTTGTTTGAGAAAAGAGTAAAAGACCAGCACTTAGTGTGTTATGTTTGTGGAGAATCTCAGTGATCAGAGAGACCGCTAGGAGCAAGCGCAAGCGCAAGCGCAAACGAAACCGGTGCGAGCAAACTCGAGTGCCGGCGCCAAGTCGCGGGAAGGGGAAGAAAACGGACGAGGCGGCGATCTCTGCGGCGATCCTTGCAGCCGCGACACGCCTAGGTGTCGTGTTGCGACAGGTGCAGTGTCGTGTTGCGGGTGCTTGTACACGACACCATTTCCTGTCGTGTTGCGACAGCCCCGCAGTTGTGCAGATCAGCTTCTGGAACCACCACCGTTTTCGCTTTGCCCTGAGAGACGGGTCCTACCTAGTGTGACTTTAGCTGGCACTTTTCCAGTTCCGTGCATATCCTCTGTTGCCTATATTCATCTAGATATATACCACCTATACTGCTGTCATTGATGGATAGGAATTATAATCATAATCACAATCATAATCACAATCACAATCATAATCACCACCATTCTTCAAGAACTACTGCAAAAAATACATCCTCTGTTCCTTCAAGCCCTCTTCTGGTATCACGTAGACATCGTTCTTCCACTTCAACTACCTCACCAACAATTTCAGCTACTATATCTTCCTTAAATTCTTTGACAATGGGAACAAATACAATATCTTCCACCTCTTCTTCAGCTACTTCAACTTCAATCCCAAGATCTAGATCTGCTTCAAGGACACGTTCCTTCTCTAGACAGAGGAAACTTTCAAATGAAAAAGTTACCCTTTCTCCAAGACTTCTAGCAAAATCAAATTCTGCTGCTTCAATACATTTACAACATTTGCATCAACATTCTCATTCTCATTCACATACGCATACTCATTCTCATTCTAATCCTTACAATATTAATAATATTATAAATAATGCATCAATTGAATCAATCTCACTTGATGACATAGTTCTTAATGTAAATTTGGATAACTCATTACCTTTGAATTATTTTAAACAGGATATACTTTCACTTTTGAAAACTTTAAAAATACCAAAATGGAGGAAAATTGAAAAGGCTAATTATAAATTTATTCGTTTAGATCGTATATCAGGTGCAATGACAAATTGTGTCTATAAATTAACATATTCAACTTATTATCCTTTATTGCTGAGAATTTATGGTGATTCAGAAAATATCATCGATAGAGATTCAGAATTACTTACATTGATTAGATTATCTAGGAAAAATATTGGACCAAAATTATTAGGTTGTTTCAATAATGGTAGATTTGAAGAATTCTTAAACAATTCTGTTACTTTGAATAAACATCAAATTAGAGATTTAAAAATTAGTAGAATGATTGCAAGAAGAATGAAAGAATTTCATCATGGTGTTGAATTAACTCCTTCTGAAATTAATGATGGTCCAAAGGCTTGGAAAATGATTCATAAATGGTTAGATGTAATTGATGAAATGGTTAAAAAGGAGAAACCTTCAATTGAAGATCAAAAGGAAGTTTTCTTTGTTTCTTGGAATGAATATAAAAAATTAATTTTAAAGTATCAGGAATGGCTTTATGCTATCTATGGTGATACTGAAAGCATTAACAAATTACTCAAATTTTGTCATAATGATACACAATATGGTAATTTATTATTCTATTCAAAAGCAGATGCTTCATCAATGGTAGATGAAGATGATAATTTAGGTCTTATTGATGATAATGAAATCTCAAATTTATCATTAAATAATCAAGATCCATTATCAGTAAGATCAGCTTCCGCAACAAATATAAATTCAAAATTACCTTTAGTAACAGATTCAAATTTCCAATATGATACAAGATTAACAGTAATTGATTTCGAATATGCTGGTCAAAATTTACCGGCTTATGATATAACAAATCATTTCTCTGAATGGATGTATGATTATCATGATCCAATTTATAATTATAGAACAAATGATTCAATGTATCCATCTGTTGAGGAAAGAATTAATTTTTTAAATCAATACGTCAATTACATCCCAGGTTCAACAACGCCTCATTTTAATCCAGTTTCTACAAACAATCAGAAACCTGCTTTAAAATCTTCACATTCTGTCGTTTCAATTAAACTTGCAGAGTTACCTTCTAGTGTCGTTAATTTGTACAATGAAACAATATATTGGAGATCAACTTCTTCCATTATTTGGTCATTATGGGGGATTATTAGTAGAGGTCGTATATCTTCAACGCCAATGTCACCAGTTGAATCATCAAATCAACCTGTTTTTGAAACAGGTCCAAATGGTGAAACTTATAAAATTACCACAACTACAACTACAAACAATTCATCCTTTTCATCTCCGAATTTATCACAGTCTGATTCAGATTCTGATGAAGAGTTTTTAAAGCCAACATTGGATGATGAATTTAATCATTTGAAATACACACAAGGTAAAAATGGAATCTTTATAGGTGACTTGATTCAATTTGAACTAATTTCATTGCATGATATCGATGATCATTTACATAAAAATATCAAATACCTAGACACCAATCTATTACCAGTTTCCAAATAGGTAAGTCAAAAAAAATGGCATTTTTTATTCCAATTTTTTTTTCCTTTATTTATAGTATTTATTGTACATTTATAATAGTAGTAAATAGTATAGATTAATCATTCGAAGAAATCATCAGTCTCTTTATCTTCGCCCATACCATCATCTTGTGCATCGTCAACATTCCTAATCATATCTGCTGAATTATTGTGTGTCGTATTATGTCTGATTTCACCGCTAATACCATCTTCTAAACTGATTTCTAATGTATTATTACGAAGTTGCTCTCCAAATTTCTTCTTCAACTCGTCTCTTTTAGCATACGCTTTTTTAATACCTTCCTTTGCCTTCTTTGGTAAATTTTCAAAATCAGTCGTAGCATATAATGCAATATATTTCTCAGTTTTAGGGAAATTGATAACATACGCTAGATCAACTTTACAATGTTCGAAAACTCTCTTCTCCTTCTTTAATTTTTTCTTCAATTCCTTCATTTTTTCAACTTCATCCTCTTTACAATCTGCAATTTCAGACTCAATTTCTTTTATAGCTTTCTCACTCTTTTTATAAAAACGTATTGCTTTCTTTTTCTCAAAAAATCGAACCTTATGATACCTTGCTGCAAGTTTCTTAGTCTTGTTATCATTCTGTACTTTATCTAATTCTAATTTCAATGTCTTCAATGCACGTTCATTCGCAATTTTAACATCCGCTGGTAATGTATCCTTACTTAAAAGTCGTGTAATATCTCTTATTTTCTTCTTGATTCCTGCACTTCCGTGCATCAAAGCTTTCGTCAAATCAACACTCGCAGTAGTACTAGCTTCCTTCTTACCCATAGTTTTTATCACAAAGTACGTCTACTTAACTATCCGTTACATCTCTAGATCTTCTTTACAGTGGAAAAAAAATTCAAAAAAATTTCAGATCTCAGCCTCAGTAATCTTCCTTGACCAGCCGCCTCGCGTTAATATCTTAATCAGCCACAATATGAAAAGATCAACTCTTCTCAATCTCTACAAACAGCACAAACCTTATCTCTTTTGTCTCTTGTTAGGAACATTCTTCAACTGTACTTTACCGTCAACAATTTCGACTTCGTAACCGCACTTTTCCAAAATCTCTTCATTTTCCTTGTTAATTTCTACCCCCTTTGCTTCCAAAGAAGCAACAAAATCTTGATTCTCCTTATTGTTCTCTAACACATAACGCAAACATAGAATACATCTTTCTCGAATAAACGGTTCGTTTGTGTCAAGGTTACAGTTATTCAATAAAAGAATTAATCCTCCTCTCTCCCTTACTAAATCTTGATTCTTCTTATCTCCGTGAACAAAATACGTAAGAATTTCAATCATTATAGTCTTAACGTTACCAAAACTTTTCTTATCTGCATTAACAACAGGCTCATCTTTTAATCTCTTTCTTTCCGTGTTATTTTCTACAACATGGAAAAATTGCAAAAGCTTCTCCAATACTTCATATGAATTCATCACCTTCTTAAACATTTCATACGGCATCAAATTCGAAATTATATCAAACAATGCAATTATTTTCCGATGTTTCATTTTCAACTCAAATACATCACTGTGGGGATCCTCAAGTAATTTTGTACATTGATCAATATAAACACGGAAAAAATCAAGAATAACTGCTCCAATAGCAACATAGTCCCAGCTTTCTAGTGGTTCGGAACTAAACACCATTTGACATGCAATCAAATATAATAAAACTGCATCGTCATTAGTCTCTTCTTTCTCCATTTTGTAAGCAGCTATTCCTAATATTTCATCATCGTAAAAGTTTTTCAGACATTCTGCAATGATTACAACTATTTGATACTCAACAGCACCATTTGAATGTAACTCATCCATATTGACGTCGACATTGAAACTAATTATCCTTGAAGTACATTTGAGTAATTTTATAAGAGAAGTACAATTCTGCTCTTTTATAATTTTTCTACTTTCAGGAATTTCACAACATTGCTTGACTAGTGGTAGTATTTGACGTAGTTCAAATATACCACCTGTATATAATAATTGATCTAAGACAAAATTCAAAGTCGTGATAGTAGTTGCAACTACTTCTTGGTCATAGTTGGATTTCATAAAATTGAATATGCAATGAAATCCAACAATTGAAATATCAACTGCTTTCAAAGCCAGTTCTTCGTCGGTAAACATTCCATCTAACTTTTCAAGCACCTTCACAATTAAACTATAAGTATCGGCATTCAAATCATTGATTAATGAAAAATTTCTCAACAACAATAAAACTCCTTTCATCAATCTCAGCTCATCCAATCTGAACATTTTATACTGAAGAAAACATTCTAAGTTTTCATTTATTTCATGATGTACATTTGGATCACTGCCTATATCAGAGGTGTACTTATACATTTTTTCATCTTGCATCATTCTTGATGTAGATTGAACTACATCACCTAATTTTCCAATTAACTCAACACTATCACCATTTCCGCTTTGTAAAAAGTGCTTAACTCCTTTCAATAATTCTATCTCTCTGCTGTTATCCATTTTGTTGAGATTAACCGTCTAGCTCTACATATTCAAAAAATTATATAAATGTAACTTTTTCTTTTCAGCTGTGGTGTCACGGAGGCTCGGCTTTGGAATCAAAATCCATTTTCAGTGCTAATGGTACATGTAGGTTATCTATACGGTGTCTATATAAAAGTTGTTTTAATTCTAATCATCATCTTCGTCATCATCACTATCTGAATTAGAAAAGTTGTCTGTATACTTTTTACCTTCATCGCCAGGGCCAAACCATCCTTCATCATCATCGTCGTCTTCTTCTTGGTCGTCATCTTCATTTTCTTGTTCCTCATCTTCGTTTCCTAAATTTGGTTCTTCGACAACATCTTCAATAATAGCATCACCATCTTCGTCTTTGCCATCAAATTTAATATTCTCCAGATTTGCAGAAACAATCAAAAATTCAGATAAGTAGTTCACCTTATTTCCATAGTTAACAACGTCTTTCACCACTCTCGTCAAAAATCTCTGTATGGATCTTAGTCCCTTGGAAAACATATGTTTATTTTTTGTTATGAATTTACCATGTGCTGTAATAAGTGATTCAATCCAAAGTAGATTAAATTCAACGTGGGCGCTCTCCATTGCAATACTACCAATGAATTCAAGAATTCTTGGGACATATATTATAGGTAAATCATATGCAACAAGCTTAATATCTTCCTGTTTGATCGATTCATAAACTTTGTGAATGAGGTATGTTTCGTTTAATCTGAATGCCATTGCAATTGCATTCAAGTACTCTCCGTCTTTGAGGCACTGTAAAGTATTTTCTGGTGTAACATCAACATCCAAATCAATAGGGTCAAAAATAAAAGAGTCGTCCACAGAATAAATCAACAAACCTTCTGTTGAAGCAGCCGCAAATGCATTAGCGGTTGGGGAAAACCCAACACTCATCACACGAATCTCTGGCTTTGTGGATCTCAAACCAATATCACCACGATGAGATCCTGGAAGTCTTAAATCTGCTTTATGATTTTCCTCGTTGTCTGAAAGCTCTCCCGATCTATCAACGGCTTCGATTGACTGTCCATCAACAATATTTTTAGAGTTAAGTTGTTCAAGTGTACCGTTAAGTTGCATATTCAACGAAATTCTAAACCTTTTCAAAAGAACTTCATTAGCTAAATCGTATAAACAGATACTGTTGTTATTACCTGCGGCAATCAACGTCAACCCATCAAAACTATATGCGATCGTATCAAAGTGTTTACCACGAGAAGAATTTTTACTCGCAAATTCATCATCCCGATATCTACCTTGTATAATGTCTTTTCTACCATCAATCTCTCTAATCATCTTATTATCTTCGATGTCAAAACAGGCAATTTTACCATCCATTGTAGAAACAGAAAATTCTTTTGAATCTGGTCTCATAGCTAGCGCCAAACATTCGGAAGTCAAATCAAAAGGTTCACTGGCCTGTGTTCTTCCAAAAATATCCCATATTCTCACGGTTTTATCCCATGATGCAGAAGCAAGTTTGGCATTTGTTTCTTGACCAAAACTCAACGACGATATTGGTCCTTCATGTCCAGAAAGTTCATCTAAAAGCTGAGATGTTTGAACAGACCAGACTTGAATATTAAAGTTATCTAAAGAACCAGCCACAACAATTTCACCACTTGGATCAACTGCAACAGATGAAAATTGAAGTCTGTTTGTCGATGTAAAAGTTCTAAAGTTTCTAAATCTGATCAAATCCCATGCCCTCACAGTACCATCTAAAGATGAAGAAAACATGACTTGTCCTTTCTTGGCAAATGCCACTCCAGTAACAGAAGACTGGTGCTGATCAAAAGTAGCAAGACAAAACCCGGAAATTATATCCCAAATCTTAATTTTACCGTCATCCGATGCTGTGACTATTCTTGATCCGTCTGGAGAGTACGTTAATGCATTCATAGAATCAAAATGACCCTGCTGTCTCAAGATATATGATTCGGATTGCCATTCGTATACTAATAGTTGCCCTAAGGTCTTTGAACCAAAAGCAATCCATTCGCCGGATTCATTTATGGTTATGGTGCTTACACCGTTGGATCCCATAGATAGCTGTTGAATTAAAGTAAATGATGGCATTTCGTATAATCTAAATTCACCATTACTAAAACCAACAATGAAAAGGTTTGATTTACTGTGAAATGTACAACATTTCACTCTTGCATCTGTATGAAAGAAATTCTTAGCCATAATTCTCCAACTCATTGTTTTTTCTTCTTCTGGTAAATCTTCCTCTCCTGGTCTTTCTGTATATTCCCATCTCACTATTGCACCATCTTTTGAAACTGTATAGATTTTTTCTTGTGCTTCATCAAAAAAGGCTTTCACAACATAGTCTCTATGACCTGCAAGTGACATTTTAACATGTTTATCTTCTGAATGTAGAGAAAAGATTCTTGCAGTCATGTCTTTACTTGCAGACAGAATGAATCTTGAATCCCTTGACCATGAAATCGCAGTAATGTCATTATAATGCCCTGCGTAAACACGATATCTAACAAAAGGAGCAAATTGTCTGTCTTCAGCCATATCTGGAGTTTTCCATACTTCAACAAATCTACCAGCACCTAAAGCGAAATGTTTTCCATCTGGTGAGAATTCGATACTTTTGACTTGATTTTTGAAATTAAAATGATGCAAAACGGTTCTGGCCCTGAAGTTGACAAGAATTGCACGACCATTTTCATCGACAGACAGCATTAATGTTCCTTGAGGGTTGAGGGCAACAGCAGCAATATTACTTCTGTGTTCATAGTTGAATGTGAATGATTTATTATGAATTAAATCAAAAACTGAAACTCTGTTACCAACAGGTGATAATAAAGAGGTTCCATCCGGGGTAAAAACAATATTCCCTTGTCTGTATACCGTTCCTAAAAGATTGGTAAACTTGAAATCGCTCTTCATGTTGAATGGCTATGATATATCGTTACTATTATATGCTTTAACAATACATAGGAGTAGATCCATTTCAAAAATTTTCAGGCTTTGGTTTAAAAATTTTCTAGATTCAGGCTCAAGCCTTCCTAAAGCGGAAACTAAAAATTTATGTCGCTATGTTTAAACCCAAGAGACAGTCAAATTTAAAGTATTGCATCATTCATTAACTATTTTTATAGAGAAGAAACTCAATCCATCTAATTAGAAACAAATAGATTGAAAGATGAGTGGTGGATCCTTGAGTAGTAGGGTTTCCAATATGAAGTTCATGCAGTCGGCAGGAGATAGACAGAGGAAAGAAGCGAAAGATGCTACTGATCAACAAGAGACAAAAAGACTAAAAGACCTTAGTGAATGGAGTTTACCTGTAAATTCCAAAACTATGAAAATCATAAAGTCAAAACCAAGAAAGGTGAAAAAACTGGGGTATTCAACAATTAGTTCTATGGGGCCGACTAATAATATTGCAATCACGGAACCAATAATAGGAAGAAAATCTATGACAATTGCAACACAACCAAAAGACGAACAAGAGAGTATTGATTCTGCAGAAGTTATTACCAAAGATGCTGAATCAGAGAAAGAAAAAAAGAAGCAAAAGAAAAATAAGAAATCCAAGAAGAAGAGTGTAATGGATGCTTTCAAATCTACTAGTGATGACGAGTTTGATCCCAATGAAGTAGATACGACATCAAAAAATCTCTTATCTCTTTGGAAAGCAAAGAAGAAATAAATCTTTTCTATAAACTCTATAATATTACAATTTTGTACAAATATAAAACCAATAATCATGTAATGTGGTTTTATTTCTTTTTCTTTGATTTCTTGGAATTAGAATTAACATCAACAAAGTTCCCTTTTACTAACACATCTCTGGTTGCACTATTAATATGCTTAAATCTATCTGGACCAATATGAACACCACCAAACCATCGACAACAAACAACAATCACATTCCAAGCATCCATAATTGTCATTAAGTGCAACATTCTACCACCGGCTGCAGTTTCACCATCATCGTCACAATCCTGGTATTGCACATTCGTCTTACTGTCTTTTATTCTCCATGCTCTCATAGCATGGTTTGCTCTTGCGCATCTTTTATCCTCCATCAATTGATTCAGACAAGTTTCAACATCATCAATTGATTCGACCTTCTTAGCAAAAGAGACAAAAGTAGACTTCCTATCAACAATAGGATCACTAACAATCCAGCCATCCAAACTATTATTAGTCGATCTATTTTCAGTTCGATTAGACTTTTTGGCAGTTGTCATTTTAGCTTTTTCTATTTTTTCATCATAAATATAAGGCGTGTATTGGTTTGAATCATTGTCGTGGGCATCGAGGTGAGTTCTTTCTAGCTTATCTACAATACTATTTTTTTTATCAGTTTCTTCTTCATGCCAATGATCTTCTGCATCAACAATATTGTTGTCATCATCTTCACCTGTATAAAGAACGGCGTCCAACTCTGTGAATAAATCAAAAATTATTACTACTCCTACAATGTATATCGAATCAAGAACTTCTTGAAACAATTCCATCAAATATTTCTCATCAAAACCGTTTCTTTCCGATATCACATCTAATATAAATGGCTTCTCGTCTGGATACTTTTCAGGAAATGACATTTGAAACGTTATGTGCTCATGTTGTGGAACTTTAAATTTATAGATCCCTTCTGTAAGTTTCTTAATACATTCGGGATAAATCGCTTCAATAGCTCCAACTTCGTTTTGCAACTCTTCGCTTTCACCCATGTAGAGATTGCTGTCTGCAAGAATTGACGCAAGAAAATGCTGTCTTCTAATGTGTGAAATACATAAGTCGAGAATTTTTGAAATCTACTCCACAAGCTTTAATGTAGTTGCATCAAACACAGATCAGTATACTCCATGAGTGAATTGGCACAATCTGAAGCATTAAAGAAAGAAGGAAACCATTTTTTTTCACATGCTGATTATATTTCTGCTTTGGTAAAGTATACAGAGGCTATCTGCTCTAACAGAAATCATTCAGTGTTGTATTCTAACAGAGCGGCTACTTTTCTCAAACTTGAAAGCTGGGAAAATGCAGTTTCAGATTGCACAAAGGGACTAGAGTTACTAAATGATAAATCAAATGAAACAATCAAATTGAAACTTTTGTGGCGAAAGTCAATTGGACTTCGAAAATTGAAGCGTCTTGATGATGCAATGAAAACTATTCAAGCTGCACTGAGCATCAATTCTACAAGTGATTATATTAGAAGTGAGTACAATTTAATTCAGCAAGAGTTAAATATTGATCGATCTGACGAAGAAATGGAAGATCAAGACCAAACAGAAAACTCAGATCTGCTTGATATTAACATTACAGAGGTTGACACAATTCCGAAAGAATTTTATAATGGCAAGACCATCAGTAAAGCAACCAGCACAACTAAAACTACAGCATTTATTAAAAACCAAGAGCAGACTTCTCTTGTTACTGATAAAGTTGTGGAACTAAATAATTCTACAAATTTTCCAATTTATCCGTCGTTACAATTTCTTTTATCCTTACAAGATAGACCCCAAAGTGAACAATTATCTACTTACGAGTATCTTCTTAAACTTTCAACAGAGGCCTATAAGAATATATTTGCTGTTACTGGTATTGATGCAGAAGTATTGAATATGTTTTTAAATGCCTGCATAGCGTTACTGGAGAAAAACAAATTAGAATATAAGTTTGAAATAATTGAGAAACTAGAACTATTCAAAAAATTGCCAAGATTTTCATTGACATCTATGTTTGTTGATTCCAAAATAATTGAACGAATATCATATTTATTTGAAAGCAAGATTAACGAAAATTTTGAGGAACACTGGAAGTAACTATATTTTCAGCTTACCACATTCTATATATTATTATTTCATTCTATAGAAACATTTTTCTAAGCAAATATAAATGATAGTCATCTGTGCAATTTGGGTGGAATATAGTTGGCCAATCCTTTGCGTTTATTAACCATTGTTTCAAGAGGTTGTGACAAATAAAGCACAAAATCGGGCACATATGAATTAAAATCAACATGTAATACTTTGCCTAATATGACTGGCACTAACACAATTGCGCAGATGGCAATAACGTTAAATAAAAACAAAGCCATATAGATCATGGTTGTTCTCATTCTCATTCTTTTCTTCGCAATGGAGAAAATCGGTTTCTTCAACAAATTATGTGGATTTAACCAGAATAGAAGCATGGAATGCAAAGTATCAATATATGGGATGCATAAAAGAGGGAACTGCAATGACAAAATAAAATGAGCAATGATAACGTCTAGCGCAAAATATGACATTTCAATCACTTTGCAGATAAATTCCCTAAAAGGTTGAGTTAAAACATGCCATCCAAGACCAGATGTCAACCATGCACCACTCCACCATGCTCTGTTAGATTTTTCATCTTTAATCTCTCTGTCTAAAAATAGTATCGTGACTAGCTTGAAAAATAACTCTTGTAAATTGTAAGAGGCACATGCTCCCAAAATCGACTTGCTAATATCCCAATTTTGACAGAACAACAAGAAAACAAACGATGACAAGTACACAAATACGCTGAGTAAATGCACAGTATTGGCTATCATGCCTGAAAAAGAATCTGAGCAGCAAGATATAATAGGACCGACGGTAACTGAGATTGCAAAAAAAGCTATTAATATAATTCCATTGATAGCTATGGGAGCAAAAGCTACCACCAAAAGTCGCAATATGGAATTTGAGGGGTGTTCAGTAGTTGAAAGATTTTGTGAATTTGCAAACAAATAAGCTACAATAACCAATGCAGTTGTTGAAACTTTAGAGCCAATCTGTGCAACAAAAGATGAAATCAATGATGGCCTCTGATAGTTCGAGCCTGCAAAAGCGGTATCGTTTCTATGCTTCTTTGTTTTAGAACCCGTTATTGTCATCCTTGTTTTTCTGGTATGTGATATCCACGAATTCTTTTTACTCCGCACATTACCACTGGTTAACCATGAAACAAAGCATTTATAATCCAAAAAGAACTCTGTAAAGTTAAAAGCGTTAGGGTTAAACCAAAAGGGTGAAAGAAATAGAGCAGACACAGTCACCCAAAAATATATCAAGCTGAATCTCCACATTTCCATACTAACGTACAATAGTAACATGAACAATGTCCCAGCAAAATAAAAACTTTCATAAGAGAATCTAGCATACAATGTAGAGAAGTGGATCCTGGTGGTGGCAAATCCTCTTCCTGTTGCAATATATTTAGCACCACCAATTGCCAAATCACTAACCAAAGATTGTGAGTAGACACGACAAACAAAAACTTCAAACATAGGTGATAATGAAGTGAAATGTCTAAAAATTCGATAGGTGCATCTCCATAAACCTCTTTCCATCAATTCTTGAATGCACAATGGAATAAAGGAAATACTGAAAACCATGAATATTGATAAAATGTATCTTTCAACCCAGTTTATGACTGGTATTAGATTAGTACATCCAACTGGCCTCCGAGGATCAGTGAAAGGAACATTTTTGTTATATGTGCAGATGATTGAGTCTTCAGTAAGAGCAGCTAAGTGAATGGAAAAAAGTAAAAAAAGTTTCATTGATAGCATGATAAAAACATTGTTTAAGTGAAACCCTGGATGCGCATAAAAGAAAGATAAGAATCTGTCAAGTGGCAATTGAGTACCGAGATAAAAGTATTCTCTTGAAAGCATTTGCTCGCTCATTCCTGACCCAATCTTCGTCGTAAAGTTTAAAATAGAACAAAACCCAAGATCTCTTCCTTTGCCACATTGAAAGTATTCACAATGCTTGATTCGGCCACCTCTCAGAAGAGCATTAATGCCGGCATATATATCTTCGTTAAGATGTAGACCTCTTTGTGACTTCGATACACCACCTCTGGTTGTCATAAATATTGTGTTCAAGAAATCTGGATGACCGTAGTGGAGTTTTCCACCCACCTGTGCTAATGTCCTAGCAAAAAGAGTACCAAATGTCTGTTCCTTTCCCGCAGCAATATCTCCAAGAACGCCAATGTTCTCAGAGAAAATGTATTCCCTGGTACCCAATATTGCCACTGGGTGTTGGTTATCTGGAGAAGTAGATATATCATATGGATCAAACGTGTACGGATCGATAGGTGTCTCATACTCCTCAAACTCGTTTAATACATTTCTGATTTTCAAACATTCTTCCAAATAATTATCTTGATTAGCATCAATTAGCTGAACATATTCTCCTCTGCAAAAGATTATTGCATGGTTTTGGTTATCTGCTTTACCATCGCCCAAAATAGGTTTACCTGAAAGTCTAATTCTATATTTTGGTTTCCGTTCCCCCTTAAAGTCAATATCGCAATGACCATCAATTAAGCATGAGTAATAAACAACATGGCCAGTCATTTTATCAGTTTCAACCTCTAAGTATGCAATTTGTAATTCAGGATATACTCTCATTAAATATTCTTTAGCATGGTCTTGTTCACTATTAAAATCCTTCAGTCTCTGCAATGAAGCAACAAGTCTAAATTTCCTTTGAGCAATAACATTTGCGTGCTCCACATTAACCACATCATCGAGTTTGGAATCTAAACATTCAGCAGAATGTAAGAGTTTAATTGCCCTTGAATAGTTCATAAAGCCAGATATGGTACGATATAATGTTTGAGATCTCAAAGATGCCCATATTCTTGTCCTCAAAATATACTCAGGAGTCGCAGATTTAAACCCAATAGTGTAAAAGGGAACATCATTCAGCTCCTTCTCAGTCTTTTCGTCGTCATAATCTTCAGATGCCAGAATTTTTGTGTCTTTCACAAAATTATGCCACTCTTCTGGATACAAACGTTTCAAATACTCAAGTAACGTAATATTTGAGTATCCTTCTTCTCGACGAATTATCTCCTGTAATGATAATGTTATTTTTTCAGCATAATGTGGAACAAGAACTGAGAAAGATGGCATTTTTTTGAGAGGCATTGCCGGGGCAATAGATGTTGATAAAGAATGTGCAAAAAATGAAAGTCTTCTTGAAGCTTCAGAATCTGACGTCAAGTGTTCACGACGACTGCTTGAATAGTTACCATCCTCTTGCTGAATAAAAAACGGAGGCTCAGTAATCGTTTCAGTGCCATCATCATCTTTTTCACTATGATAGATCAAATATTCAAGGTGATGGATGTTGATAACGTGTTCTCTGTACATTGCAATCACTATAGAATTCCAAACTTTCATAACTGTTACTTTTTTTTCCTTTTCGTTTTGTTTATTTACAACATTTTGATTTAATACTTTTGTTAGTATTCTATAAGGAAGTCTAAAAAACATATTCCTCCATGGTGTCCAAATTGAAACTCCACAATAAAATGATCTTGCAACGGAAAATGCTGTATTCCATATGATATACCATAAATATGTGTCCAAAAAAAACAAAATCAAATTGGTAGCAAATAGTAGACCCAAGATTATTTTAGATTCCAGCTTACATAACGCCGGACCAAACCATTCTTCTCCCAAGCAACTATTTATTTGAATTACACTTAATTCTCTAACAGGATCCCGAAGGCTCAAAGTAAGAAAAAAATATGATTCAGTAAACTTGGAAACAAATACTCCACCCCATAACCCTAGCGATGCTAGTGCTTTTTTACCTTTAAGGGTATATATGGAGTTAGTGAAGTATAATGAAGGCAAAAAATTTCTATTTTCTTCAGAATAGTAGTTACCTGTTATACTTGATAAAGGAACAACCGAAAAATAAGATACAACAAGCAATGATGTAATAAATTGGGTCAATGCTATAGCATATGTGAGTAGAGATGTATTGAATGTTCCTGTAATAAAGAAAAAATAAACGGTTGGAAGTGTGGTAACAATAATGCAAAATAGAACAAACAGAAACCTTGAAAAAATTGGGAGTGCTCCAGGAAAGCTTCTAGAAACAAAAATAAACTCCAATGTCAAAGATATGAGATTGACACAACTTACAATTGGACCAGCAAGTGAAAGCAGAGTAAGTGTTGCTACAAGAGAAGGCTGGTTATTTGCACTTATGAGATACCTATGGGTATAAAGAGTAGGACAGTTGAAGCAGGTATAATACCAAAAAATTCCTAAATGAATATTCCATACTCTATTAAAATCAAGTAGAACATGAAACCATGATCTAGTTTCATAATAAGTTTTCCGCACAGATTTCTTCCAGTTAATTTGATTCAAATATAAGTACCTCTCATTTGGCTGGAGTTCAAGAAACATACGTTTATCTTGCAGCTCAAACCTTTCAAGGGACTTTCTGTACCAAAACGATTGGTTTAAATCATCATAACCTATAATACTCTTATGATCTTTATTTTTTACAATCCAATTGCCATCTTTATAAGAATATAGTTGATCCCTGTAAAAATTGTAAAGGGGTGTTATAGCGTGATCCAAAAAGCTATCGGTCAATGGTTGAATTTCGTTCGTGAAATCAAGAGAATAGAAGGAATCAACACATGCTTTGAAAATGAAACATAGACATTCGGGCATAAACCTTAAATTGTTTGCCTCACCCCAAATTAACAAGTAAATAGCTAGTTGAATAATACAATCTTCTGGAAGAAAAGAATTAGTTGTTTCAGCCCAGTTCATTTGGGATTCTTTCAGTGAGTATTTTAAAGATGCCAATTGTTTGTTTCTTTCTTTGAATGATAGCTGATAAAAATTTGGATCGATAGACGCCATGTGATCTTCTAAATCCATTTGAGAGCCAAAATACCATTTTCGGTAGTTTGAATTATATCCGCCAATATAGTCAGCATGTACGCTTCTCAATGCTTTCACTGGGCCCATTCTCGATGCTCTTGAATCTAGGATCCTCATTAAATAATCATACATGTTTTTGGAATTATCGTATTGAAAACCAAAGATTTTAGATATGTGAATGAAAATTGACTGGATTCTATCTCTCGTAATAGGCACCCCCTCTACAGACCAGGCAGGATATGGTTCATAATAAGTATCGTATGTATCACTAATTCCTCTTTCTGCAAAATCTTCATACCCATACTCTTTTTCATTTGCAAATTTGTGAGCACCGAATATATCACCTAGTTTATCAATATGATTCCACCTGCTTGTACTGATATAAGGTGTTTTGAATGCACTAAACGGCTGAGCCGTTCTCTCACTAAGAGTAGAGACAAGATCGTTTCCACAATCATCAAAACTCCTCGTCAGAAAATCTAATAATAAACAAGTAAGTTAGTAATTGAACTTATCTCACGTGTGAGATTTTGCTTCCGCATTGTTTTCAATTGGATCGGTTGGTGCTAATTAGTTTTTAAGGGTCCTGTTTCATACCAGGCGTTTCCATCCTGTACGTGTAGTCCTTCCCGTGTTTCATGAACTCCAGTCAAACGAGTTGCAAGGTTATTAAACTTGTCTCTGGAAAACAGATAAGTAGTCTGGTCGATTAGAATTTCTTATTCGCCTCTCGGCATTCAAAGAAAATACTAAATTCCAGATCTCTTCAGAGGGCAACGCGACAACATCTTTGTTGTACGGTTTTGAGTGACTCCGCAATGTTATTCACTCAAATCAAACTCTAAATGATATTCAGCAGGTACATATTGAATTAGAAGTATTGTTAAATATTCAAATCTGTTTGTATATGGTATTAAATAGATTTAAAAATATGTAACTTTTTGAAAAAGAAATAATTTCCTTTTGCAAAATTTGTTTCTCAGATGTTTTTATGAAGAGAATGAATTTATTTTTTTAAATTTAATTTTGTGATTTACACCATCAAAACTACTTACATCAGCAGTTAATATTGTTACCTAAGTATTATTGAAATTGTAACTATACATGGAAACCAAGATGAAATAGAATTCAAAAGGTTTCAATGCTTTCAATTAGAATCAGACTGCTAAAAAGGTGAAATGAAAAATCAGTCAAGGTATCACCAGAACAACCTAGAAATGAATTGTATAGGCTTATAATTAGCCGCTTTATTTATACCTTTAAACAATACGATTTCTAGCTTTGTCTTGTAGAATAATATTCAACAAAACGTTTGCTTACGTAACCAACCCTGGAAAGACACACGCGCTTCCATTTTCCGTGGACTGTTTGAACATTTGGCACCTTTCACAATCAATGGTGTTCACTTAAAGCTTTTGCTTAAATATAAATACATTTGAAACTAAAATCACAATTAGAATGTCATCACATACATCACTTTATGCAGTTAATGCTGTGATTATTTTAGACAATCTACAGAATAGGCTTTACACTAAATATTATAAATCACCACATCAAGAATCTGAGTCTGATTTAGTAACAAACCAAAAGAAACAGAAACAGTTTGAATCAGAGCTATTCAAAAAGACATATAAACAAAATGCAGACATAATATTATTTGACAATCACACTGTTGTCTATAAAGAATACTCAGATTTTATTGTGTATGTGATTGGCGGGCTTGATCAAAATGAAGTCATGTTATACAATGTGTTACAGGGACTAACAGGTTCATTTGAAGTAATCCTTAATTCTCAAATGGATAAGAGATCTTTACTTGACAATTATGATATGGTTGTAATTGCTATCGATGAAACTGTTGATGATGGTATTATCTTAGAAACTGATGCAAATGCTATTACTGCTAGAGTGACAAACCCACCAACTGAAGATGTAAATAACATTAAGATTGATTTGTCTGAAAAAGGTTTACTTAATGCATTCAACTTTGCCAAGAAAAATATTTCTGAGCGTTTGCAGCAAGGCTTTTAATTGCCATTTATAAAGTTTATTACAGATTTGTTTCTAATATTTACTAATTTATATTGTTAAATTTCCCTTACTTTTTCTTACTCTTAGAGCTTCCTTTCGAGTTCCCCTTTGATTTATTGTTTCCACCTCGTGATTTATTGTTTTTGTCACTTCCAGAGCCAGACCCGACCTTGAATTTTGAAGCGGTAAGGGAGAGTAGGAATTCTTGAGGATTAATTAGTTCCACAAAGTTCTTGTCATCATACCAATCAACATTTTCACTTTTCAGTTCTTTCGTGGTTTTCTTGAAATTTTCAATGACATCATTAACAGTTTTACCTTTCTTCAAGTTTCCTGGTTGAAGCTTCACTTTATAAGCATATTTATTTAACGCACTCCACGGTGCAAAAACAGGTATGCAATCTGTTACAATGTCAGTTTTATTAGGCGTTGGTAACAGACCTGCAATATTCACATGATAATTTTCAAGATCATTCACCATCTTTCTGATTTCAATTGCATCAGTATCAGTTTCGGTGTCATCGGCGTCATCTGTCTTCCTTTCTAATTCTTCAATCAACTTGGTAATTTGATTGATCTGTTGCTGCCTCTTCCTTTGTTTCTTTACAGCTGCGCTAACTCTTTCCGACGTTTCTCTATTGATTGAATTATCAGTATCGTCTTTCTTTGATTCAACCTGCTTTAAAGTGCCTAAAACAGCCATACGCAATCTTCTTTCCTCATCATCTTGCTCACCGTATTTCTCTTTAATCTTCTTCAATTTCTTTTTCTTTCCTCTGATCTTAGTTTGAGGTTGCTGATTTGGAGTTGGAGGTGCAATATTATGCTCGTTTTCTAAATCATCACTAATAGATTTGGACTCTTCATCTTCCTCCTTTTCGTCATCAATATCTCCAATTGCTGATTTAGCCTTTTCCTCCTCATCTTGAAGTTTAGTAAGCATTGCCTTTAGTTCCTGAATTTTTTTGGTATAACCAAGTGATTTGTCTAATGTAGACAATTCAAGTTCTTCGTCCCTCTTCATCCGATTTGTTCTGTATTTAATAAGAGTATCATGATCGGCTAGCCATAAAAGACCTGCACCCATCACCATCTGGCACGGAGGAAGATACGTTTTCTCACGAGAAACATTTAACATACCCGATGGCAAAATTGACCCATCATAATCTTTTTTAGAGACATCTTTACCTGATACAAACCATGGACTCATAACTTGCTTATTTTCCCATGCTTTTGTTGAAGATAATGAGAATATTCCTGCTTGAAGTAAAGTGCTTGGAGGTAAATCTTTATTCTTATATGGATTTTTGATGAAAACTTTTAATGCTCCTTCAAGATCATTTGAAACCAAAAAATCTGTCTCATTATCAAAATATCTATAGTAAATTGAATCAATTTGACTATCATCTCGACCAGCAATACACAAATATCCTTCACTGGTAATAAACCAAAAAAACTTCTCAAACCAAAACTTCGGGCGTAATTGTTTGAACTCAATGTTTTGTTTGGCCTCCTTTTCTAACTTCTTTAAGTCATGATAAATCTTTTGTTCACTACTTTTGATTGCAAGAGCAGCACTCTTTGCGGTTTTCTCTTGTTTCTCCTTCGCAATTTTCTTAGCATCAAAGTATCTAGTCGAATTAGAAAATGCAGATTGAGTTATATCAATAATTACATCGACTGTTTTAACATCTTTCTCTGGTTTTTTAGCAGATTTAAACTTGCTAGATCCCGATACTTTGGAACCACCACCATCATCAGAATCCGATTCATCAGAACTCCATTCAGATTCGTCAGTTTCATTGTTTCGATTTTCATCATCATCATCATCATCATCATTTTCATCAATATCGACTAAGGTGACAGTTATTTCGTTTTTGATAAGATTTAAAGATTTAATCATTTTTGCAATTTCATTACCTCTTGTTTGTTCAATCTTAATAAGTTTTTCAATGTTCTTCCAATCCATTTTTTGGTCCAACAACTTTTGAACAGCAGCTTTACATTCTTCTATTTGGTTATTGTAAACATTAATTAGATAACCTTTCCTGAAATTTAATTCTTGAACGTTGTCAAGCGCATCAAGTTTTTTAGCATGTTCATCCTTAACAAACTGTAGCCGTTTTTGAATATTTGCTTGCTGATTCTGACGACTTAGTGAAACTTTAGACATTTCAATCGTCGTAAAAAAATGATCAACAGTTTTGTTATATCCAACAAAGCTTTCCACTTTAACACCTTCTTTAACTTTATGAACTGGGTTATAAGGATGAAATTCATTGTAAACATATTCTAGATTTTCAGGAGATGGTCCCTTCTCTTCATCGTAAAGTGGGTTTTTATTGCTAATGATGAATCCTTCCACTTCACCAACTGGAGTATCTAACAACTTTTTATATCTTGATTGAGCATCATTTAAGGCATTGACAGTTTTTTCAAGCAACTCTTCATTTTGTAAAAGCTCTAAACATGTTGCCTTTGGCTCAATATCGTTATCCAACATCGTAATATGTAACAAATCTGAAGAAATGTATGCTGTATGCTGGAAACAAAGCTTCTCAATTGACAAAATCTTCTTTTTCTCTCTCTCCTGCTGCTTCGTATCTTCAATCCATTTAAGAACAATTGTTTTGTCATAAATTTCGTTGTGTAAAACTTGCTTTCCATCCTCAAATAATGATTTGTCAAACATATTGTAAACTGAGCCAAGTTGATATTGACCTTCTGCAACAGTATCCGGGTCAACAAATCTAAACAATGTCATTATTTTTAGGTCTGAATCTAAAAGAATGATATTACCAGCACTAAAGAATTCGAAAACAAGATAATAAAATCCGTCACTAAATTCTAGTACTGCAATTCTGTCATCACCAACTTGTTTGATATTAGTAAGTCTTTTGGTCTTCAAATGTTTACGCAATTTAGAAGCAAAATTGTTGGGTTCAGGTAAGGTAGGCCTTTGAAACTCGGTTAAATATACCTTAAATCCCGATTCTAAAACGACATTGTACTTTGAGTCAGGAATTTGAAATTTCAACAAAAATGATCTATTGTTGGACACAAGATTGTAGATATTCTGCAATCTATATCCCTTAACTGTTGCCTCCAATTCTGAAACAATCAATTTCAAATCTAATGAGGATATTCTCTGCTTCATCGTCTGTTTCTTGATTAATATGACAGGTCAACTAAAGAAGTAATTATTAGTGATCAACAGAATGAAGAAAAGATGAGGGTCTCGGGCGAGGAAGGTGGTCGAGGAAGATTCCAGCTTATGCATCTTTGAATCAACTTGACTTTAAAAACTTGATCTACCACGTAGAACAATGGTTATGGATAAAGAAACACTCAAGTTGATTGATTCAATAGTATCCCATCTTAAAAAGAAGGATTGTAAAGTTGGATTTTTTGTTGGTGCAGGTATTTCTACTAACTGTGGGATACCCGATTTTCGATCTCCAGAAACAGGTCTTTACGCTAATCTAGAGAGACTGAAATTACCATATCCGGAAGCAGTCTTTGACATTGAGTATTTTAGAAAGAAACCTAAAGCATTTTATACACTAGCTGAAGAATTATTCCCAGGAAAGTTTGTTCCTAGTCGATTCCATTACATGATTAAACTTTTTCAAGATAAAGGTTTCCTGAAACGTTGTTACACTCAAAACATTGATACCCTTGAAAGAATTGCAGGTGTAGACGATGATAAGGTATTAGAAGCACATGGATCATTTACAAAGAATCATTGCATTGATTGCAGTGCGGAGATGTCTCAAGAGAAACTTGTTGAGTTTATGGATAAGAAGGAAATACCCGTTTGCCCAGATTGCCAGGGTTACGTGAAACCAGATATTGTATTCTTTGGCGAAGCATTACCAGCTAAACTGTGGGAGTTTTGGGAAGATGACATCGATGAGTTGGATGTTGTTATTGTAGCAGGAACTTCTTTAGCAGTGTATCCTTTTGCTAGCTTACCATCCGAGGTCAGTCACAAAACTAAAAGGGTGCTAATTAACCGTGAAATTTGCGGTGATTTCAAGGAAAGTCCACGACGTTCGGATATAGTGTTACTACAAGATTGCGATGCAGTTGCAGATTTGATATGTGAAAAGTTAGGTTGGTTAGACGAGCTAGACATTTTAGTTGAAGCTGGTAAGAAGAAGATTTTTGCTAAATCCGACGAAGAGGTTACTGAAACTGCAGAAGAATTAGTCAAAGAGATTGTCGATGAGGTTGCACCTGTGCTCGAAGACGACGCTAAGGAAGATGCAAAAGTTGATGATGTTGATGATTTGACTGAAGCTGTGAAGAAGATTTTGATCAAGTAGTGAAACCCAGTGCGACTTCAAATAAACGTTTATAGTGCTTTTTTTGCTTTTCTAATTTAATTGCTCCCAAACCAAGTAGCTCAACACGATAACAATGGTAGATAGAACACCGGCATACTATTCTGTGTTTGGCAATACATCTGAGATGATGCTCAGTAATGTATCACAATGGAAACCTTCTTGGGCACAATCCAAAGGTGGAGACAAAGTAATCACTGCAATGGAGCTGAGCACTCGGAACAAGTCAAGGACTAGCCACACAAGAGCTAATAATTCTGTGTACAATGGATTGTTAACAGCACCAAATGCAACTACGACCGTTTATTGTACATTAATTGAGTCCAGATCAGTTTCTCCGCTTGTTGGGTTATGTATGATCAACTCTAGAACTAGTAGTTTAACTATTATCGAAATTCAAGATTCACCTACCTTTGTCAGGACCATTAATAAATTAAATGTGCACTCTGATACAGATAATTTGCACTTGTTGCTGCCATCGAGTTATCAGAAAAGGAGGACCAATATTGTCAAAATATTGGAAGCAAATATTAGAGATAATGCAAGTATCTATTACATTCCCGATGTTGCTTTTAAAGTTAGCAACGAGTCATTTAAAGTAATAGGCAGTAATGTCAAGGAAGGTGAAAGAGAATCTATGAGAGTTGAGCTTAGTCACAGAAAGCTAGGTTATGCAGCAACGTGTGCGTGTATTGCCTATATTCAGGCACTACCTCAAAACACGTTTGTGCATGAAAGTTTTAATGTAAAGTTTGAGTCTTGCAAAGACTCTCTGTTTATCAGTTCTTGTGCAATTAGAGACTTAGAGTTGCTTGAAAGTAATACAGATAATGATACAGGCAAAACAGTTTCATTGTTTAAATTTCTCAACTGCACAATGACAAAAATGGGTGAAAGGTTGTTGAGAAACAATATAAGGCAACCATTGACTAGCAAAGAGTCATTGATTTTACGATATGAGGCTGTAAATGAACTTGTTGATGATGAAGGTGCTTTAACTGATTTGCGTTTAGAAATGAAGGGAATGATTGATTTAGATAATTTGTTTTCGGTGCTATGTAAGAAGGCAGTTTCCAGTTTGGATGCTGTCAATGATCAAATGATCAACTTTGTGTTGATGCTCAAAAATGTCTTGGTAACCATTAAGGGGGTGCGTGAGGTGTTAACATCACTTCACAGTAAGCTTATCAGTGAAATTCGGTTTACACTTGAAAATAAAGATATAGATGCTGCATTAGTACTAATTTCAGAATATATAAACGAAGACTGCATTTGGGTAAGCAAGCCTGTGGAATTAAGAAATCAAAAATGCTATGCAGTAAAAGTTGGTCAGAATGGTATATTAGATGCAAGTAGGCAGCTATACAAAAAACTAGTTGATGAAGTTTTGAAAAGTATTGAGGAATTGGGCGAGAGGTTTAAAATAGATTTGGAAAATAGGTACGATAAAAATCGTGGGTTTTACATATTCTTAAAAGACATGGATATTACAATTTTTGAAGATTTTGAAAATAGTCCATTTATCAACATTGTTCAAAAAGGAAAAAGTGTTGAATGCACAACAATGGATATAATGAAGTTAAATTTGAGGATTGATTCAGTTTTAGATGAAATATTCCTAATGACTGAAGATGCAGTTAATGAGTTAGTTGATAAATGTAGAAAATTTATTCCGACATTTTTCCTTGTTTCTGAAGCTTTTGCTATTCTTGATTTAGTTTGTTGTTTTGCTAAAATTATTGCTAAACCAGATAATAATTATACATGTCCTGAATTTGATGACAGGAATATCGCTATAAAGGAATCACGACATCCTCTACTTGAATACATCTACAAGTCAGATAAAAACAATCATCAAAATAAGGTAATTGGAAACGACGTGACAATCATATCAGAAACGTCAAGAGTCCAATTAATTACTGGACCAAATATGAGTGGTAAATCAATATACATTAAACAGTTTTCTCTTAATATTGTTCTTGCACAAATTGGTATGTTTGTGCCAGCAGAATATGCTTCCATTAGGATATTCAAATCTCTTTTCACAAGATTAGCAAACGATACTATGGAGCCAAATATGTCTACTTTCAGCATGGAAATGGTTGAAATGGCTGACATTTTACACCATGCTGACAGTGACTCATTAATTATTATTGATGAGTTAGGTCGTGGAACAGGGTATAACGATGCAATGGCGCTATGCTTGAGCATAATTGAGGAAATCCGAGAATTAAGGGCAGTTTGTCTATTTGTGACACACTTTGTAGGTGTGCCACGCGTTTTTCAAAACAAACCTGGTATTTTTGAGTTACAGATGGGCGGTGGGGCAGATTCAAAGTTCCGAATAAGTCCTGGAGTGAATACTGTGACAGGATACGGGATCCAACTCGTTGAGTCTACCAAAATGTTCACAGAAGAGGTTGTAGCATGTGCAAAAGAGATATCCAATAAATTAAAGCTTGCTAGTGCAGCTACAATGGTAGACGGTGAGACTCAGGGAAAACGCAATCGTCAAACAAAGTTGATACTCAATTGCTATCAGATGTTGAATCATGTTGTACATAACGTATCAGAAATTGAATTGTTTGAAACTATCGCAGCATTAGAGAATGAATTTATAGAACAGTACGACCCAATCATTGCCGAAGCAGAGATAAAACAAGATAAAGTGACAGACGACCAGTGTAGAGAGCAAGATGGGGTCGACATCCTTGAAGAGTTGCTTGATTTAGGGTAGCTAGCCAGTAGCATGTGTAGCATAATTTTACGCGAGTTTGAGACGTGTCAGAAAAGCTTGATTTTTTTTGTCGTTGAGCCTGAATTTGTGCCTGAGCCAAATGTTTGAAAAAAATCAGGTTTAGGTGAAGGTTTAACGAGCTCTTCACACTGTTACAGACGCCATGATGAACAGCAGCAGCGGTGTTTCATCGTTTGGATATTCCAACCAGTACACATTTTCTAATTTACCGTCTTTTGCCACAAGCAGGAGAAGCACGGGCAAAAACGAATCTCTTGATGCACAATCGCAATCACAGGCACATACACACGGACAAACGCAACAACAACAATCACACCCACATGATAAAGTTGGTTTACCATTTCTTCCAACTAGACGGTTCCCCGTAGATGATGAATTTTTTTCCCGACTGCCTTCTGGCCCAGACACGGCTGTGAAGAGTGAAGGTAGGAGAGTGTGGTCTGCAGGATCTGACCGTGGTAGGCTGTTTAGTCAGCGTCGTAGTTATGTTGAGAAAGAAGAGGAAACAGTGGATCCACAGGCTGAGTTTGTGAAGCTTGGACACAGTGTGGTGTCATTGTTGTACGTACTTGGGAAGAAAAGCGGGTTGTGGGTGTTATGGATGCTGAATGTTGTGTTCAGCGTGTTGGTTGGCAAAGTCAAAAGAATCCCTGATCCATCGTTTGCTTCAGTGGTAGAGGAGAAAAGAGAGAAAAATGCGAAGAGTGGAGAGGAGAAGGAAGAGAAAGAGAAAGAGAAAGAGAAAGAGAAAGAGAAAGAGAAAGAGAAAGAGAAAGAGAAAGAGGCTGATGTTGGAGTAGCATTTGCCGAGAGCACACCTGTTAAGAATACAGACGAGAAAACCAATCCACTTTTTTACAAGAAGTTGAGAGGGATTAAGGAATCATTACAGGATAAACTTGAGCGTGCTGGGAATGATGAAAATAGCGTTGTTAAAAGGGAAGATGGTAAATATGGAACACATTTTTTCAGTAAGCCAGAGAAGGGAGTTAACTTGGAAGCCTGTTTTATGAAGAGCAGTATGCAGGAGAGACCTATTGTGAGCGAAGATGATTTGTACACGAAGGCAGAGACTATTCGGAACGATTTGATGCAATTGAGTCAGTTACCTGAGCAAGTGTTGACTGTAAGCAAACCATCATTTACACGTTCAACTAAACGGTTTGAAGATTTGGAATGGCTTGTCGATGAACAAGAGGATTACTTGAACAATTTGGAATCCACAAGGTTGTACCAGGAGTACCAAAAGATTTTAGCTGAACGGAAGAAAATGAGACAACTTGTTGAATTATCAAAAATGAAGGAAAGTGCTCCTGTTAGGGGGTTGTCTCGTGAACAAATTTTGGAAGTCGAACAGGTATGGGAGGAACCACCTAGTGGAGTGTTGATGAAAAAATATGGAGTGAATATTGAAGCTAGAGATATTGCTACACTTGCTGACAGACATTGGTTGAATGATAACATTATTGATTTTTACATGCAACTTATACGTGATGATATTGTTGGACGGAAGTTATGTACTATGCATGTGTTTAGTACTTTTTTCTACACCAATTTGAAAAGCAAAGGATATGATGGTGTGCGTAGGTGGGCTAAACGTGCTAAGATTGATGTTTCTGAATTAGATTACATTTTTGTTCCAATGAACTTAAACGGTACTCATTGGGCATTGTCAGTAGTAGATAATATCCGTGAACGGTTTATCTATGTTGACTCTTTATTCAGTGATGGTACAGACGCGTTAGAGATGTTAGTTGATTACATGAAGGCAGAAACGCGGCGTGTGCATGGCGATGGCATGAACGGCAAGAACTACGACTTGTACACTTTGGAAGGCCGTTACGAATGCCCCGGTCAGGATAACGGGTTTGATTGCGGTGTATTTGCATGTACAGCAGTCGATTACATTGCTCGAGGATTACCGCTATCGTACTCACAAAAGGACATGTCGCTCATTCGTCGCCGTATGGCATGGGAGATTATGCATGCCAAAGTGGTTGATCGTTAAGTGAGGGATGGCCTTATCTGTCTTATCAGGTAGGTAATGTGTTGTTTAATTATGGCCGTGAAGAATGCCGTATGGTGTGTGGACTTCGCTGATGGGGTTGCTTCTCGCGCAATTCTGGGGAAGCGTATAAAATGGAGCTGCGGTCCTGTACCGGGGTTGAGTTACATTGCTAGACAATGGCTGCTTTCTTGCTTGAATTGGAAGTTTGAAGAGTCAATCAATGAGTACAACCACACCAACAACAGAACAAGGTGCTACCCCTACACAGAGTGCACCAGCAGCACAGCCAGGGAACGTTGCTGACAATTCTTCACCATCACTTTCCACTGCAACTTCTCACATCTCTGACATTATTACCCAGCACGACAAATGCTATTCTCTTCTGTCTAACCCTTCAATTCTTGTCAAGCGTCCAAATAATCTGAGTTTTCATTTTGTTGCTTATAGACAACCAAATGTTTATGAACTATACAACATGAAGGGAGAACCTATTGGTAAGTTACAAGAGCGGTCGGAAGGAGTGACCGGATTCATCAAACGTAATGTCCTTCCAACGGTAAGATCATTTACTATGGATATGATTGACAATGATGGACACGTTATTCTTACTATCCATCGTGGAATCACTACTGCGCTTCAACGTTCGGACTTGAAAGTTTACATTCCACAAGAAAATGGTGAAGATATTCTCATTGGTGAGAGCGTGCACCATCTTGATGTTTTAAAGAAGAAGTACACTTTAAAAGAAGTGTCACCAGCTGACGGCAAGTTACATGAATTTGGTAACATTGAAACTGATTTGTTTAAATGGAAATTCCCAATTTACGGTAAACACGGAGAAGTTCTTGCTGAAGTGTGTCGTGATTTCCACGATCTCACCTTACAGCTTCTTTCAGACAACAACGTGTACATTGTGAAGATGGATGCATCAGCACACAAGGACGGTCAATGTGCATTTGGTCCACTTAGTAAGAAGCCACTTACACTTGTAGAAAAGGCAGTTGTGTTTGCAAGTGTTGTTAGTATTGACTTTAACTACTTCAGCGATGAGTGCTTAGGAGAGTAGAAACTCTTCCTGAACACTATTATCCAGTTGTATTTCTAAATAGTTTTAAACATCAAGTAATAGAACCTCCTCTTTTCCACGACGATCGACCCGACCGACAAGCCGTTTTTTCACCACTGCGTCCTCTCATTAACTGTTTTCTCAAACACGGGAAACCAGTTGTTAGTGTTTAAGCTTAAATTTTGCGTGGCAAATTAACTTTGAATAAAATCGGCATCATTAAAATCTCGCGCAAAATAGGAAACAATTTGTAAACAGCTTCACTACTCGTTGAATCTGAGATACTACTCAGTGATGTCTGACAGTTCGTTGTTTGTTTATACGTTGATGATGTTTGTATGTAATCTCTACAGTATTTGTTAATTGCATTTTATCTACACTTTTTTTTGAGATGATTTCTACGTTGTTTCTTGTAACAAGATCTTATTTCTGATGAAATATCAACACTGTAGCTCTATCTGCATTCAATACTCGACAGCTTACAAACGATACATTATACATTACAGTAATTAAAAGTCATTCATAGATGGTTGAAAGTATATCTTTGAAATAGGCGGGGAGCTATTTGAATGGACAAGACAATTCGTTCGCACTAATGAACAACTTTCACCTCATTAGACCTACAGCCTAAAAAGTCAACATTCTTTGCTTTCTGTGTTGTGTGTCATGCCTCTTACTACTACTTTAACCCCGCTACAAGAGAAGGCAATTCTTGGAATCGACCTTCAGCTATACACGAACAATGGAGAAACTTTTGATTCTTCAGTACAAACACTAATATCACCACCTCCAACACCACCAACAACAATACGGAATCAATTCGACTACTTAATCCTCCTACGAGTAATAAACAGTTCTCCTACACTCCATTCATTACCATCCACTGTAAGTCTTCCTGCAGCATGCAATCTTGCCGGTTGGGCTGAACTTGACGCACTCACTACTAAACTTGCAACAACTGCACCATTTGTTACATGCACAACACTTGATGAAGTCCTCGAAGCAGGTACGCCAAACATGTCACCACTGCTTAAATTTACGATTGCAATTCAATGGTTGAAACAGAAACACCTGGATACCAACGCTATTGCTGCAGCGGTCGCCCGCTACGTTCTACACGACATCTCACCAGCCACTCTTGCGGCCGTAACAGCTCTCTTGTCCAGGGAACACATTTCGTTCCCTAAGGACGCTCTGCAAAGTCTTTTGAAGAAGACCTACCTTGAAGAACATGCTCTTGCTTTATGGGCGACAGTGGTGAAAGACCCACAAGAGGCACAATCCGTCCAGCAAGCAATTGTTCAACTTACAGCAAAGAGTACTACTCATGTGGATCCAGTACAGCTTCTTCGTACACATGTTACTTTTTTGAAACGTGGTGCTACTGATAATTCACAGGTGGAGAAACTACTTCATGACATGCTTGCTGTTGCAGGACATGACGCAGGTATGTACAAACCACCCTTAGCACAGTTCCTACAATGGGTTTACGGGTCACTGCGGGACTACGCTGCATCTGCATCTTCTGTAACTTCTAGTGAAGTACTCAAATGGGCAGAACGAGCAGCGCAATGTGCTCTTGTTGCACCAACTTCTGCCAGCTCTGCTACACACGCCTACCATGCTGTCTGGGCACATAGATGTGGAGATGACAAAGAGGCGCTTAAAGCGGCTAAACGAGCTGTCAAAGCAGATCCAGACGGTTTGCCGTGGTTAAACCTATATGCTATGTTGTTGAGCGGCGACGGGGAGGAAGGGTGTGACACAGCAGTTGTGGTGCTCACTCAGCTTGTAGAGCGGATAGAAGAGATGGAACCAGGGGATGCAATGTGGCGGCGACATGCTGTGCATTCACATCTGCTCTTGGTTATGCTGCTAGGAGATAAAGGCGTGGATGCCTTGCCTGGATTGTTTGCTTTCGTTAATAGAGTATTTCCATCTTTACCAGCACAACCTTTATCAAATGTCAAAGGAATGGATGGCATTAATGGTAATGGTAATGGTAATGCTAATGGCAATAGACATGTTCGTAAACATGTGAATCAACCTGTCATGGAAGACACCAGCACTTTCACTTCTACATGCATTGGTCCAAAACAGAAACTCAGCGCATTGCTTCACTTGCACCGTCGTACAGTCACTCCAGCAAATGCTACCAGTACACATAATACAACCAACACTACTACCACCACCACCACCACCACCAAAACTAATAACAGCACTTCCACTGACAACACTACTCTCAATTGGATGTGGTGCACACTTGCTAAGACCCTTCACTTGCTTGGTGACACATCCTCCGCTCTTCAATGTATTGATGAAGCACGTCGCTACTCCACCACAGACTGCGACATCTACGAAGCTGTCTTACACAACGACTACGCACGCATAACCGATATCGTCCGATCCACGCCAACCACCGCTACGAAAGAGTCATACGTAACTGCACTCGCAGTACTACACACTGCTACACCAACAACGGCTACACGTACTCGACTACACGCTGTTTCCCAGTCCCCACAATGGTGTAGAAGCGGTGCTATTGCGCTTCTCTGCGACAAGCCCGATGTCGCGGTGCACGGTTGGTTTGGTTTGAACATTGATTTATCGTTTTTCAACTAGCCTTGACATCAAGCTATCAAACCAGCACTAACCACCCCCTACTGTATGTATAGCCTTATTTAGACAATGAACGACGCTTCTGCACTGTTGATGAGTCTGCTTAAGGCAGACACAGAAAGAGTCATTTACGATCCCGAACTTTTACTGCGGTTGCAGGACTCACCACTCGTTGAGTCACAAGAGTACTGGCTCAAGAATCTACCTCCGCGTTCGTTCTTTAGATTAACTGATAATAAGAAGGAGAAAGAGAGGGAAAGAGGAGATAACCGTGATAGGTCCGATAACCGTGATAACCGTGATTCTCGTGATTCTCGTCGCCGTCAGCGCCAGAAGGAGAAAAAGAAAAGGAATCCAAGTTCAGGCAACCAGACACTTGATTTTGAAATGTGGAAACTTTCAATGCGTATCGAAAATGGTCGTCGTAATGGTGAAGACATAACAGCTGAGTTGGAAGAGTTGGAAAAACTGAAAAGTGGCGGTGATAAATCTTCTTTAGTAGATGCGTCAGTGACAACTACAGCAACGACAACAGCACCACAGCGTAATTCTGTTGATGATCAGTTTGAAATGTTTGAGTCTCCACAATCGCTTCCATCTGCTTCCAAACCAGCCTCTTCTTCTAGGTTTATGTCTATTATCAGCACTGATGATACAGGTAGTAGTAGCGATAACGGTGCCGGAGAAGCTTACAATATGCATAGCTCATTTTTTGCTCCACAGCAGTTTCCAGTTACTATAGGAGGACAGAGTCCAAATGGTGCAAATGGAGTGAATAGTGTGAATAGTGTAAACGGTGCGAATGGTGTGCCAGTAATGCAAGGTATGCCTAGAGTAAATAACATGCAAGGTCCACAGGGTGCACAACCATTACAAGGAATGCAAGGAATGCCAGGTGTACCTGGAGTGCAGGGAGCTCCAAGAATACAGGGAATGCAAGGCGTACCTGGACTTTACGGAATGCAAGGTATGCAAGGTATACAAGGCATGCAAGGTATACAAGGTATGCAAGGTATACAAGGTATGCAAGGTATGCAAGGTATGCAAGGTATGCAAGGTATGCAAGGTATGCATGGACTTCAAGGATTTCAAGGATTCCAAGGACTCCAAGGAATACAAGGTGCCCCTGTACGGAATGCACCTGGAATGCCAGTGCCTATGATGTATCAGCCACCAACTCAACAACAGTCGCCACCACAAATTGCACCATCTCAATCTCCATCCCAATCACAATCACCGCTACAACCACAAACGCAGTCTCCTTCACAATCACCACTACAACCACAATCACAATCGCCTTCACAATCACCATCACTTCCATCAAATCATCCCCTTATGAAATTACTTCAGAATAAACGTAAAAATGTTTTGTAAGTAATTTTTTTGCATATTGTATTATATATTTTAATGTTGATGCAATGCTAATGCTGATAGAGCTATGTTAAGATTACTTTACGCAAAATAGACGTCGACACTTTAGATGTCGATATATACGTTGCTACTGCAAGGTAATCAAACGTATTAGTTGTTTGGACATCACAGTTGTATATACTATTAGAATTATACTTTGATTACAAATCGTTTGACAACGTGTTTTAAAACTTTTACTACGCTGTACTTGGACTTGCTAGGTTTAACAGACATGCTAGCAGCTGAACGTTTTCATTACATCCTTCTGCTACCTTCACATCAGCTTCATACAATACCATTGCCGCCCTGTTCTTTTCAGCACATGTAAGCTCCGTTCCATTCAATAATGCTTCGTTTAAAACAAGCAAAATACCAGATGCGCTGTACCCTTTGCGTAAAAGTTCACTTTCAACAAATGTCACAACTTCATCCACGTTCCCTTTCCGCAACAACGCTAATAATTGATCTACTACCCTCTTAGGTGGGTACCCAAATAGCTCATCAACCGCCTCAGCATCTACGCTAGAGTCGATTGTGGAAACTGACTGCAGCAAGTTCACACTTTTACGGAGATCTCCTCCAGATACACGAAGAATCTTCACAAGCACGTCCTCGTCAACAGTGACTCCTTCACATTGTGCAATGTAACTCAATCTATCAAGACCAACGTCAACGTTTAAACTACGGAACCGAAACTTAGAGCATCTACTGGTAAGAGGATCAATTATCCTCGTCACGTAGTTGCAGATAAGACAGAAACGCGTAATACTAGAGTATGTCTCCATAATCCTTCTAAGTGCACTTTGTGCATCGCTAGTCATTGAATCTGCTTCATCAAGAACTACCAATTTAAATGGTGGACAAGGATAATTCTTTAAATCTTCTTCTGTGGCATTTGATACACTCATTTTGGCAAAACTCTTGATTTTGTCACGAACAATAGTAATTCCACGTTCATCTGAAGCATTAAGTTCCAAAACTCGACTACGCATTAGACGTGGTCCAAAGAGTTCATTTGCTAAAGCTAAAATCGTCGATGTTTTACCTGTACCTGGTGGACCATAGAACAACATATGTGGTAGGTTAGCCGACTTAAGTGACTTCTCTAAGATCTTCGTTGTTGCCTCCTGAGAGGAAACCTCTTTCAACTCTTTCGGACGGTATTTTTCAATCCAAGGCTGCTCACTCATTTGGTTGGTTTGAAAGAAGTAAAAGTGACGATTTTGTTTGTACATGTTGGAACATTTTTCTAAACGCGTTTCAACTACACACACAATGCACATGCAATTACACCATTTCCTCTCTCAACAACACACAATGACAGATGATACAACAGGACTAACCCTCCCAATGTCGAGGATCAAGAAGATTGTCAAACTTGATCCAGAACATATTTCTTCAACGGAGACCGCAAACTATATGCTTGGAATTGCAACTGAACTCTTTGTCAAACAGCTTACAGCTGACGCTGTCGAAATTACAAAAGGTAGAGGCAAGAAGAAAGTAATGTATACAGATATGCAGCAGGCTGTTTCTCGTTCTGAAGCATACACATTTATGCGTGATCTCGTGCCAAAGAAAGTGCCCGTTGGTGAACTCGTACGCAAGGGTATCATACGGGTAAGACCAGTTGACGAAGATAAAGTCAACGTTGCTGAAGGTGAACAACTTGATGATACTGTCGAAGAGGACACTGCCACTGTTTAGATTTCTATATACAAGTATAAATAACTCAATACTTTTCTACATGAGTTTCTGTCTTTTCAATCTTCACTTCTCCTGTTTCAATGTACTCTTTCACTTTGTCAAGCCATAATCTTCCATCAGTTGGACCTTGGTATCCTTTGAAAGTATTCTTTGGAACAGGTACATTAGCTGAAACAAGTGGTTTTAATGGGGTTGACATATCAGCTGGCGTCACGAATGTTCTTACACGGTTGTAATCAATCTCATAAGTAGCCCACCTGTCAAGGTGACCAATACCACTGGATCTGGTACCTTTGTAGAAATTCTTGTTACCTTGCTTAGTTGACAATGGAAGTCTTTTGTTACCAGCTTTAGACTGACCGTAAAAGAGAGTACCATCTTTATATGTTTTCCATGGTCTTCTTAAAAGTGTTGCTGCAGATGAGTGAAATCCCCTCTGAGTCGTCCTCTGTACTCCAATCATTGTCTATTAGAACCTTTATTTGTAGAAAGAAACGTCACTTCTTCAGTTTCGAATCGTTGAAAATTCCCTCGCTCGATTTTTTTACTTGTTTTTTTGGTATACAAAATTAAGACTTCATTTGCCTAACCGGGCAGCCATTTCAGTCACCAATTCTGGTTCGTGGACAATATCTGTCTCTGGCATTGCTTCCCGAAGCAATTTTACAAAAGGTGTGTATTCCTTAACCCCTTCAAGCTCAGCAGGGACGTTCTCTACTGCGTCGACAAGAATAACCCGCGTGTATCCACATTCAGCAACTACTGTTGCAAGCTGCTTGGCAAACAACGATTCACATCCAGCAATCACCGGTGAGTGCAACTGCATAATATCATCTTCGTTATCCGCAACGTAGTGCTCCCAACCTGTACTGTAATCATTCTTTGCGCCACTAGTGTATGGATACACGTAATCGCTATCAATGTATCGTTTCACGAGATCCCCTCGCTTATCAATCATCTCCTGTACAGCATATTGTGCTAGATTCTCTACTCCAACAATTGGTAATGTCAATGTCTTCACCATGGTACCTTGTTCTGCTTGTATACAATAAAATGATGTATGAAGGCGTATAGTCAAGCTGAGGCTTGTCAGACCAAAAAAATGATGCCACCGCCTTCTTTGCAACAAAACTTTTCACAACTTTTCACAACTTTTCACAACTTTTCATAAACTTTAAACGATATCTCCATCCTTCTCACAATAATGGAAAACGCATCTTTAGAATCTCTTAGGGACGTCCTAATAAACGCTAA
The DNA here is from genome assembly GCA_030570285.1 of Pichia norvegensis. Classification (NCBI taxonomy): domain Eukaryota; kingdom Fungi; phylum Ascomycota; class Pichiomycetes; order Pichiales; family Pichiaceae; genus Pichia; species Pichia norvegensis. The sequence continues at coordinate 105,898 of JAJLVM010000173.1, forward strand.
CGGCAAAACACCACTTGCTGACAGGTTTAGAGCTCTTTTCTATCTCAAATCCGTTGGTTCTGAGTTTGAATCCGATCCTGTTAAGGCTAGCACTGCTATTGACTACATTTCACAAACCTTTGTTGATGATTCAGAACTACTTAAACATGAAGTCGCATATTGTCTAGGACAAACACACAACTTGCGAGCTGCTCCTGCACTTAGAACTGTTCTCGCTGATCTCAACCAACAATGTATGGTAAGACACGAAGCAGCTGAAGCACTCGGCGCTCTTAATGACGCAGAATCTTTACCTATTCTTGAAAAGTTTTATCAAGATCCTAATGAACTTGTAGAGATCAAAGAAACTTGTGAACTTGCTATTGAAAGAATCAAGTGGGAAAACTCAAATCTTTCTAAACAAGAAGTTCTTCAAAAATCTATCTACGAATCAGTAGACCCTGCTCCACCACTTCCAATCAACTCTACAAGTAAAATTGATAAACTAAGAAATATTCTTAATGATCAAAACGAACCACTTTTCCAAAGATACAGAGCAATGTTCCGTCTTCGTGATCTTGGTTCTGATGAAGCGTGCCTTGCACTTGCAACAGGTTTTGCCGACGATTCTGCTCTTTTCAAACATGAAATCGCATACATTTTTGGCCAAATCTGCAACCCAGTTACCGTTCCTAGTTTAATCGATGTGGTCAAGAAGGAATCTGAAGCCCCAATGGTAAGACACGAAGCAGCTGAAGCATTAGGTGCAATAGCTACTCCTGAAACTTTACCTGTTTTGAAAGACCTCCTTAACGATAAGGACAGTGTTGTTAGAGAATCAGCAATCGTGGCGCTCGATATGTGGGACTATGAAAACAGTAACGAAGTGGAGTACGCAAAGATCAGTGATAATTAGATACCGTATACTTTTTATTTCTATAAATTTTTTTACATAGATAAACCCCTCCTTAATTGTTAGTTCTAAACTTATACCCACATTTAGTACATGTGTAGAAAACAGTAGCACCTTCATCCGCTGATCTAAGTTGTAATGTGTGATATTGCATCTCATCGTGACCACATTGTGGACATTTCTCCTTAATAGTAGCACCATTTTCTATTTCATCATGTTTAATAGACGTTTTCACTGCTGATTTCTTTGATTTAAGAGCTGATGGGAATGCATCTGGTGCAGCTTTAGTAACAACTTTAAGTTGAGAAAACTCTATTGCATTGTATCGTTTTTGACACACATCACATGTAAGGTGTTGTTGATGTGATATAGAATCAAGAAGGTTACCACATTGGGTACAGAATATAAGCGATCCAACAGCAGACATTTGATAACGGGTAATTTATATGTTGTTGCTAGTATATAAATCTAGTGTTGTGCTTGACTTTCACTTGATCAACAAATTTTTTTTTTCCAAATTCATGCACTGAAATTCTCCTTCTCAAATTCCAAGCTTCAACACTTTCGTGATTAGAGTTCAACAACACTTTAAGGAGAACAAACAACACACGCAACACCATGTCTCATCAACAAATGTCTATGCCTATGCCTGACATGTCTAATGCCATTATGGCGCAGGATGAACTTGGACGTCCGTTTATTATTGTGAGAGACCAATCTAATAAAACGAAAACTTCCGGTTTAGACGCCCTCAAATCTCACATCCAAGCTGCAAAGCAGGTCTCTGACATTTTGAGAACTTCTCTTGGTCCAAGAGGACTAGATAAGATTCTTATATCTCAGGATGGTGAGATCAATATTACCAATGATGGTGCAACCATTCTTACACAAATGCAAATCGACAACGAAATTGCCAAATTACTTGTGGAGTTATCCAAGTCTCAAGATGATGAAATTGGTGACGGTACCACCGGTGTTGTTATTTTAGCTGGTGCGTTACTTGATCAAGCACTCAAACTTATTGAAATGGGTATTCATCCAATCAAAATAGCAAATGGTTACGAGAAAGCATCAAAGATTATTGCTGACCACTTAGATGAAATTTCAGATGAAATCACAATCGACAAGGAAAACTTTGAAAATAATTTACTTGAATCAAGTGATTTATTTAAGGCTGCGAAAACTTCACTTGGTTCTAAGATTGTCAACAAGAATCACAACCAGTTTGCTAAAATGGCCGTTGAAAGTATTATGAAAGTTGCAGATTTCAAAAGAAATGATGTCGATTTTGAATTAATTAAACTTCAAGGAAAACTTGGTGGATCCATGTCTGATTCCAAACTTATCAACGGTGTGTGTATAGATAAAGATTTCTCTCATCCACAAATGCAGAAAGTTGTCAATGATGCTAAAATTGCGATTTTGTCTTGTCCGTTTGAACCACCAAAGCCAAAGACAAAACATAAACTTGAAATTTCCAACGTTGAAGAATTTAAGCAATTACAAGAATACGAAGCTAACAAGTTTGTGAAGATGATTGACGCTATTAAATCATGTGGTGCTAACATGGTTATTTGTCAATGGGGATTTGATGATGAGGCAAATTCATTGCTTTTGTCTAACAATTTGCCTGCTGTTAGATGGGTTGGTGGATCAGACATTGAGTCTATTGCTATTGCTACAAAGGGTAGTATTGTCTCTAGATTTGAAGATTTGTCCGCTGACAAGTTGGGACATGCAGATAAAGTGTATGAGGTGGAATTTGGTACAACCAGAGATAAGATGATCATAATTGAGAACAACAAATTTGATTCCCAGACCAATCATGTTAACACAGTGACTAATTTGATTAGAGGTTCCAACAAGATGATTGTCGATGAATCTATCAGATCATTACACGATTCTCTTTGTGTGGTAAGAAACTTAATCAAAGATAACAAAATTGTGTATGGTGGTGGTGCTGTAGAAACATCTTGTTCTCTAAAAATTATGGAAGAAGCAGACAAACAAAAGGGTATTGACCAATACGCTTTCCGTGCCTTCTCACAGGCTCTTGATGTTATTCCAATGTCTCTTGCTGAAAATTCAGGTTACAATCCAATCGATGAATTAACAAAGCTAAAAGCAGCACAAGTTTCAAACAAATCATCTCATTTAGGTATTGATTGCTTAGGAAATAATAACAACAATATGAAAGACTTATTTGTTATTGAAACTTACATTGGTAAGAAACAACAACTTCTTTTGGCTACACAATTGACTAGAATGATTCTCAAAATCAACAACGTCATCGTTTCAGGAAAAGATCACTACTAATTTAAGTGTTTATAAATACTTTTATATATGACTATTCTAATCACTCCTTTTAGCATTTTCTCTTCGTAGTTTCTCTACTACTTGAGGGTCGTAAAAGCTTGACCATATCCTAGCAACACTAGCAATATTCGAGTTGGATGTGTTTACTTTGTTCATTGACTTCTCTAAGCGGTCCATCGATCCTATAGTTGCATCCATCAATTCATTAACCTGTCGTATAGACTGACTCCTTAACTTTAAAAATGATGGGGAATATTCTTCTCTTGGATCGTCCATGTTGACTTTTCTCTGTAACAACGGTAATAACAGTTGTTTATCTCTCTACGCGATGTTGCAAAATCAACTTAATTTGCCTTTGATAGATGAGTTACACCTCCCCTTTCCTATTAACTTATAGAGTACCTGAAATGCTGAAAACAACAACAGTACCTACCCGGTTAGTACTTACTAAATTAGTACGGCCGATATTGTTTGCCAGGTACAATTCTGTTGTTAAAAAACCTTTGAATGAAGCAACCATCATTGAACATTCAAACTTAGCGGATGTTACAAATACTACCGACACGGGTTTCATTTTACAAGCAAAGGATAAGACAACAATATATATTGATCATATATGCCCACCTAAGGCATCTAAATGGGACTTGAAACAGTTTATTTCACCATTGATTTACCCAACTACAGCCGAAGCAATCACTGATTATGTCAAAGACATTACTTCATCTTATGAGAATGTCGAGATTATACCCGTTCCAAGAGATGGTGGGGCGTTTGCAACGTTTAAACTACCAGCAGCAACCACACCAAAACTTTATAATCAATCTTTAGTTTACAATCTGTCAGAAAAAATCAACAAGAAACATAGGTTACTACTGAAAATTGGTTTATTCCCGGTCAAGGGTATTCCATGGGTGGAAGATATGGGAAGATACGCTTCAAAGACTTTGAAAGTGAAGTTTGAAGGAGATGAATTATCACAAGAATCACTTTATGCTATGTTTAGAAGATATGGTAAAATTGCTGATATTGTGTTACCTAAACCTGGGGATATGGAACGTGTTGCTCTTGTTACATTTTGGACTAACAGAAGTGCAATTGTTGCTAGACATTGTTTAACTGGCTCTGATATTGGTGGTACCACAGTTCATATTCATTATAAAAAAAAGGTCAACGACCACTGGTTCCCAACGTTTGTCAGAGACCACACTAGAATTGCCGTACCACTTATTCTTGCAGTCGCAGCTGGTATTGCTGTTTTAGTTTTTGATCCTATCAGAAGTTGGTTCATCAAGGAGAAAATTAAAGGTGAACTTGACTGGAGTAATTCTGTATGGTTTAGGGAAATGTGGAAAGGATGGGTTACAACTAGAAATAAAGTGAAGGGTTTGTTGAATTATAGACAAGAGGATGGATCAGACTGGGAATTATGGAGCGAAATTGATGATCTTATGGACGAAAGAAATCAAAAAGCAAAAGACGTTGCTATTTGGTTGGAAGAAAACGTCAATTCGATGATTGTTGTTCAGGGACCACCAGGGAGCGGTAAGAGGAATTTAGTTTCCAATTTAGTTTTGAAGGATAGGGATAATGTCTTATATATCGACTGTGAGAATATCATCAAATCACGTAAAGATTATCAGTTAGTGCAAAATTTTGCGCATGAAATAGGTTACTTCCCTGTGTTTTCCTTCTTGACAAGTGTTTCTAGCTTTATTGATTTATTTGTGAAGTCATTAACTGGTCAAAATGCTGGTCTGACAGAAACCAAAGAATCACAAATTCAAGGTATGCTAACACTTTCAATTGGTGCTGTCAGAGATTTAGCATTGAATAATTATTATGAATTAATCCGCTCAAACCAAGACTTTTATATGAAGGAGGAAGATTATCTACAGCAAAACCCACAAAGCAAACCTGTTATTGTTATTGATAGATATCAAGCTGCCAGAAAAAAGAATCAAGCTAACTCATTTATCTATAAGTCTCTTGCAGAATGGGCTGCAAACTTGGTGCAATTGAACATCGCACATGTCATATTTATTACCGATGATGTTGGCTCAGTTCAAGAATTGGTTACTGCTTTACCAACATCTCCATTGAAGAGGGTTGTTTTATCGGATGCCTCACCAATTGCATCTAGTATTTATGTTGAGAATGCCTTGAAGAAGGATGTCAAGTTTGACTTTGAGAAGTATGGTGCTGATCTTGAGCTATATACAAAGATGCTTGGTGGAAGAATGAGAGATTTGCAGATGTTTGTTCGTCGTATCAAGACCGGCGACACACCTGAAGAGGCGTTTAATGGTTTGACCCAACAAGCTGTGGAACAGCTTTCACAAGTTTTCTTAACGTCTCCGAAGGACTATGGATTTAATGTTTCACAAGCATGGCAAATAATAAAGCTTCTTAGTAAAGAGAAAGAAATTGACTACAAAGATGTCTTTTTGATGCCAATGTTCAAAGCTAATACATTTTCAATTTTACAAAGCATGGAGAATGTTGAATTAATCAGATTGGTACGCGTCAACGGTGTTATAACAAAGATTATCCCAGCCAAGCCTGTTTATGCAATTGCTTTCCAAGAGATGGTTAATGATCCAGTAATCAGCCGTGCAATCGAAAAAGAATGTCTACTTGGCAAAATTGAATTTGAAACCAATCGTATTAGAAAGTTTATTGAGGAGCTGAACAAGTTTAAAGAGGTTCCTGAACCAAAATTATTCAAAGAAAGATTACATTACCTCAGTGGTAAGATTGAGGGTGGAAGCAAAGTTGTTGCTGAATGCGAAAAGGAAATGGTTCAACTTAAGAATCAGAAATGATACATGTTTATAATTTACTAATATCTGTTTATATTAAAAGAAAAATTTAACTATTCGAATAATTCTAAGCATTCCTCCGCAGACAATCTATTTTTTGTTTCATATTGAGTCAATCCTAAAAATATCTTTTTGAGTACCAAATTCTCTTCGATTCTGGGTAAATACTCTTTCAAACTTTTGGCCTCTTTTTTGAAAAACGTAGCATTCATAGATCGAAAAGACTCCAATTCTTTACAATCGGACCAGTCTTCAGGTGGAGATCCAAATATCTTAAGGATATTAGAAAGCAATACCAAATCGCTGTATTGAGCATCATATTCAAAAAACGATTCACCTGTCTCACTGACCAAAATTGAAAGGATTATACCAACAGCCCACATATCTACTTTGTTTGTGTAGTCACGTTTCGACAGTAAAAGTTCTGGTGCTTTAAAAAAGCCAGTAGCAATATCTGTGAATTTTTTATCCCAAGTCTCTAGTCCATTGTTATTTGGTTCTTGATAAGCAATCCCAAAGTCTATAATTACAGGTGTATGAACATCTAATGACGATAGCAAAATGTTGTTAAGGTTCATATCTCGATGAATAATCCCACATTTATGAATCCATTGAAGCCCCGCCATTATTCCTTTCATCAAAACCATTACAGTTTTAAGTTCCAGCTTGTTTTCTGTTTTTGTAGATATTGTTCCATCTTTTTCAAATGAAGTTTTTTTCTTTAAGCTCCTATCCAATAATTTTTTCAAAGTTAAATCGTAATAATCAAAAACTAGACTAACTTCCGGTCCATGAACATTCACAGCAAGCAATGTAATAACGTTTGCTGATTTTCTGTTGATATTTTTTTTCAAATGATTTAAGATTTTAATCTCGTTTTGTAAGTTGTGAGGTGGACGTAGATCATCGGGATCTGCCACTTTTACGGCGTATCGTTTCTGTCCTTTTTGTGATGGTTCCAACATCAAATAAACGTCCGAAAATCGGCCACCACCAATCCTTTCTAATTCTTTCCATCCCTCATTGATCAAACCTCTGCTCATTATGACACATAAAACTGAATGGTTTTATTCTTGAAGAAACACGAAGGAACGTTCATATCGAGGAGGCTCGTGTGTTGCAGAAAGACAGGGCTCCAGCGAAATCAGCATTCATTTCTTTTCTACTTGCCCTATCAAATGTTTAAGTAAACCATTAGTTCACTTATACAGTAACTCAATGACTCTACGAAATGACGATTACAGATGATAGCAGAGCTGATAAGCTGGATCATCAAGTATATTTGAAAGAAATTAGCAACATATTGGAGGCAAATGATTTATCCCGCTTAACAAAAGTATTTTCTGTAGAAAATGGATTAATCAATAATGAAGTTCGTGAGCAAGCATGGCCTATTATGATAAAATCAGATACAGTTGATGTTCCAAAATATTCTGATCTAGGAAATATTCATAAGGATGATGAGCAAGTAAAGAAAGATGTTGACCGCTCCTTCATTAACTTGGACTCTAATAAATATGACTGTCAAATGGTCGGAGAATTACGGAACAGACTCCACCGATTGATACTGAAAGTTTTGATAGCATTACCTGAGCTTAACTATTATCAAGGGTACCATGATGTTGCATCCATAGTAGTATTGGTATTTTCTGATGATATAATGGCATACAGATTCCTGTATTGCTTATCGCTGAAATATTTGAGGGACCACATGATGTGCAATATTGATCCAACAGTGAAACAGCTCGACATTATTCCTGAACTTGTAAAGTCTATTGACTTAGAGTTATATGAAGTTATCAATAGTGCAGCTCCTGTTTATGCATTGAGCAGTATTATTTCATTGTTTACCCATGATATCACTAATGTAGATTATGTTGCAGTTGTATGGGATTTTATTTTTCTGAAAGATTCACCGCAAATGGTTATATACATTTATGTTGCACTGTTAGTTTATTATAAAGAAGAGATTTTTATTGAGTTGAATGAAATGAGTGATTCTTCGTTGAATACCAAATCTGATTTTGATTTAGATATAGTTCATGCGGTTTTGAACAAGTTCATTGGTGTACATTTCAATAGTTTTTCAATTGACTCTAAACACGAGCTTTTCAATGTTTTGATGCTTGCAGACCGATTATGCAAGAAGCATCGTTTGAAAAAGCTTAAGACATTTTGTAATCTTTCAAATTATTCATTCCTAAAACGCAGGACATATTCACTATTGATTTTAAAACTTCAATCTAAGGAAGTTCTACTAGAAGCGTCGAAAAAGACCATAAAGCACAACATAAATAATAAGCCGAAAATATCTTCTACTTTGATTTTTACGAGATCGAAAATTTTTAAGCTTTCCTTAGGTGTTGGTATAATAGGAATAATACTCAATGCAACATTGCGTGGTGGCTCTTTTAACCGTTCCGGTATCATTGCTGAGACAACACGAAAGTTCCATTTGTTTTGGGATTTCATATTTGATAGGAGATAATGATTAATGCGTAGCACAGTTATAATACTATCCTTTTTATGCTCAGTAGCAAAAAAAAATTGAAATGCTCATCGCTATTTAATAAACTTCTATTGTTTTTTATACCTACATTAGTATATTTGAGAAAGAGAACAGTTTTACACGTCAACAAAAATGAGGCTTGTAGAATTTGTCAATGTCTACACGGATGGATCGTGTATCAATCAAGGTAAAAAGAATGCTAAAGCTGCTTTTGCCGTGTTTTTCGGAGATGATGATCCAAGAAATTATTCCCAAAAATTAAGCAATAATTATTTGCAAGATTCAATGTTAGCAGAGCTTGAAGCACTGAGACATGCCTTATATGTTATTTCAAAAGTGGTTAATAATCCCAAACGTAACAATAAGATGTATTCCTTCACTATCTATTCTGATTGCGTAAATGCAATAAACTGGATTCTTGGATCAAATACGCCAAATCATAGCATCGAACAAAGCTTGAAGGTTTCTCGTATGTACTATTCACAAGTTACTTCAAAGGCATCAATATCGTTTAGCTATGTTAAAGCACATAGTGGTGTCTATGGGAATACAAAGGCTGATCAAATGGCGTATCGAGCTTGTTACATATGAGTCCTGTCCCTGCATATATTTTTATCACAGTTTTATTAACTGGCTTGCTTTGCTCACTTAATTTTGTAGTTCTCTTTGTACTAAAAAAATAAGAATGGAAAGAAAAGATTCAAGTTGCTACATTTGCTCTTTGTACTTGGTTTACGGAAATAAGTACTAAACAAAGCAAGTTTTTGTGTTCATAAAACTTCGTTAAAATTGTATCTATTCTCTAGAAAATAAAATATTTAATTTGATTTAAATGGTAGTTACTGTTTCTTCAAATTTGACATTTTTCCTTCTATGGTGAACATGCGATTCAAGTTGTAAATTCTTAACAATCGTTACAATATCAGGATTCGTCTTTGAAGATCCTGGTAGATATGGATCATCCAAAATAGACTCGGAAGATTCATCAGATGACTCTTCGTTCAGTGTGTCTGCCATATTTTCAAGCATTTCACGAATTTGATCTCTGTTATATTTGATGATTCCTTCACCAAATGAAGCACCAGATGAAGTAAAAGAAGCATTACGAATTCTGGAAGAGCGTCTATTTTTATCTGTACCACCAGAAACTGGTAAAATAATAACCGGCGTTTGATTATTTGAATCACTGGAAATAAATCCAATTTCGTCATCTTCTAAATCTAAAGGATTGGAATAGTCTATGTCTGGCAAAATTAATTCAGAATCTGAAACAAGCTTACATGTATTCACCGCTTGAATCACTTTTTTATGAATCATTCCTGATGTTCTGTTGGTATAAATTGGTTTCACAATTGTGTCGTCTTTGATATTCCTTTTGACGAGGGTAACGGAGTTATCGTTGTTCGTTTTAACAGAAAACTCTTCGAAGTCACGCTCTATTTCGGTGAAGTACTCGATTTTGATATTTGATTGCGCTTCTATACCTTTTTTAATAGTGGAAAATATTAAATAAATTGAACCATTGTAATTGTTTAGTTTAAAAATAGTCATGTATTTGAGGAAATCAAGAAATGAAATGTTAAAATTTTTAAAACATTTGTTAAACAACTTGCAAATGTTTTCCATAGAACCCTCATCAGTTTCTTCTGTGTCAATATTTAAAAATTGTTTATAATCTTTTTCATTTGAAGATTTTAAGCTTCTCAAAGCTTCAAAACCATTTTTAATCTCGCCGTCATAATATGTGTGTAATATTGTCATTATAGTCATGTAACAAAGATCAAGCCCCCTTGTGGTAAGTATATTTTCTAAATATTTCCAATTATCATAATAGAAACTATCAATTTCTTCTCCTTTTGTGTTTGTGAAATTCTGTGATGCGGTTTTATTAGTAGGACGGTGATATAACAAGCCATGTCTAAAATCTAGTGATTTACAATCCTTATCACACCATTTACCCTCACAGTTAGAACAGTCAAGACCGTTGACATATCTCTCATGTTTATCAATGAAAGATTTTTTTTGAAGATTTGCTTTATTTCCATCGTCTTTCATTTTACCATTATCATAAAGTTTAAGTACTTCACCGCAATAACTACAGCATTTACCTCTTTTAATAAGTTCCAATCTGTCCCAGTGTGGCAACAGAATATAAGGTGCCTCCAAGTATACAACACCTAAATGACTTTTATCGGCTTTAAGCTTGATCTGATTAGAGTGCACATCATATCTTAACGGATGGGCAGCCTTCGATTTGCTAAGAATTTTTCTAATTAATGGGAACAATATTCCGTCATTTAATTTAATGGGTACTGAATCTCGGCTCATAAGTGTTCAACTGTGTGTGTAGATGTTGATAAGCAAAGAAACAGAAACGGTGGCAAACAGTCAGACGACGACTAAATCTTTAACTCTTGTGATGTTACCTTTTTTAGCCAAGAACAATGTCTGTGTAAAAACAAGTTGATCCTATTGTTTGCGCCGTGACAACCGTGATGCACACGTGACCTGTCACCATTTATAGATGAAATATTGTTCTTGCGTCTTTGCTGCTACTGATGTGCTGCTACTACTGCTAGTTTGTTATATAGATACGTTTCGTTAAACTAGTGATTACAATGTGACTATCCTGAAGATTTTTTTTACAACAAAATATAATTAGGAACGCCAATATTGTGCCAAGTTGTGGAGTCTATCAATAACAACAGGCAAGACCGCGTTAACACTACTGTCAATTAAGTTCTGGAAGTGAAGCACAGCTTCTTCATCGTTCATATCTAACATAAACTTTTCTTCCACTTTCCATAACAATTCTATTTTTTCTGTTTCATTATTTTCAGTACTTGTTCTCAATGCTGGAATGGAAGTATTGATCATTAACTGCACTAAATTCAATATTAAATGGGCATTTTTTCTTAGTGTAATGTATGTAATAAAACAGTACTGGCAAAATGTTTTATAATTAACATCTTCCAGACCACCCATTCCTTCAATTATTTGAACTGGTAACTTCATCAACGGTGGAAAAGGTTTAGGATCTTGCCCTAAAATGTAACCAAAATCTGCATGAAAAAAGTGACCATCTTTACTCAAAAGCAAATTCTCTAAATGTCTATCACCAATTCCCAAAATATATGTTACAACACAATATCCAGCACATGATCGAATATAATTGTCCATAACTTGCGGAACCACGCCCAGATGCGAAGTGGGGTCTGGATTAAACGTTTGCAAATACTGAAGTATTGAATTGTTATAATTTGCTAAAATATGTGATAATGAGTTATTAGGAATAAACTGAATAAAACCTTCAACTTGACCTGTTGCTAGAATTTTGTAAGGTTTGAGCTTCAAATCCATATTTTCACTTGCAAGAATCTTTTCCATCAAACTAATAATCTGTGTAACAAATTGATCTTGTTTAAGGTCATCTCCAATTTTGTACATAATTGGATATTTTCCACCATCAACTGTACGAAAAGTTATCTTTAAAGGGTTCAAACTTGACTTAAAAACAGTAGACTCTTCATAAAATGTACCGTTAACAGAGACAGATGGGTCTAATGGTAAAGGAATTGCAGGAAATTCAATCATAGATTCACTCTTCGTATCATCTATAAGCTGACTTCGTGATTCATGCTTAGATCCAAATATCGTACGCTTTTGTTTCTCTGTGAGTAAAGATTTTAAAACTTCAATCTTCCGTGGTGTTGTTTCTCTGCGATATACTACTTTGATTTTATAGCAAAGTTCATGTAGTTTACTAACTAGTTCAATTTGTCTTCGTAATTCAAAAAGTTTAGTTTTACCGTGTGGACTACTGTATAATATCAGTAAAAAGTTTCTCATTGTTATCTGATGAATATTTTTAGTTATATCATTGTTAGCAGCATTTGTTAAAAATTCTTCGCTTGTAATACCTAGAGAAAAGCTATCAAATAATTGTTTATTCCGGGCAATTTCATCTTCTAATTCAACTTTTAAATTCCAGTAAAAGTAATTTGTTAAAATTGGGTTGGAAATCACTCTGGAAAATAGAAATTTGATGTAAAGCGATGGAACTTCTTGTGCTACAAACTGGTTCTGAAATTTGCGCTTGAACAAAATGCCATCGATAAAGTCTTTCAATAATGCATCGGTATTGGTATCGTTTATATTATTGTCAACAATATGATACTCACTGGAATTACTAGCAAAATCAGATTTAGTGCCAGCACTAGGTGGTGCTTTGTTGCTAGCATCTTCATCTTCATCAATGGAAGGATAATCCAAATTATTAGCTGACTCGTTCTCAGTTGATAATTCAAATTCAAAAGCCAAAGCTTCATTCTTGATACTTTGAACCAATTGAACCATAAATATCTCCAGTTCTGCATCAGTTGCACTGCGTAACCTCTTCACAGCCATATTTCTCACAATTCTATTTTTATAATTAGAACTCAACAATTCCAAGCAGTCTATTATTTGTAATTTTTTGATAAAGGTATCAAGTTTAGATGTGGCGGATGTGGCATCAGAATTAGAGTTAAAGTTTTCCTCTATGGTACCTAGTATTGATTTGACTTCTAAAACTTCAGATTCATTGTTCCAATCCACACATTTTATGAAATTTATCATAGCATTATTGAGCCCTGGGTTTCCAACAATTAACATGTTAAGTACAAACCAGCGATATCGCCACACCATATTCCTTTCTTTGGCTGTCATTTTTTCAAAAAATTGTTTTTTTAAAATTTTGTTGAGTTCTCCTTTCATTTTTAAGGTAGGTTTCAAATCTCTGTCAAGAGGTGAAATATGTTGCATTCTTTCTAATTTTCTGAACTTTTGTTCAATGGGGTCTTCTGTCTCCTCATCTCTAATATGATCAGGATCAAATGGAAGTCTGTTAGTGTAATATGAGTCTTTAACCATTAAATCCATATCCAAGTTCGTATAAGTAATTTCATTAAACGTCTGATCATAGTTTAGAACCGAGTTCGTTTGATCAACAGAATGCAAAGATATCGGAACATACTTTATGTCTGAATATACTATAGGAACATCAAAGCTTTGAAACTCAATGAGGAGCTGAATGTTGGGATTGGATTTCAAAAGTTTGGACGTTGCTTTTGAACTGTAACTTTTTTGGGCTAGTTCTTTCAACCAACTAGGCCTTTCGGGTTGAAAATCAGAATCCAAAGCTGGAAATTCACTATATTCATTCTCTTCTTTCATATCTGTTGATAGCAATGGAGTTTCAAGTGTAACAACAGTATGTTGGCTCAAAAGTTTTGCACTATCATCAAATACACACGATTTTCCACCACATAAAAATCGCCTTTCGTCATTCTTAATATCGTAACACCAAAATTTAAATACAATAGATGCATCAATCGGCAATTTCGAATACTCTAAAGGTAATTGTATCCATTCATTGTTTTCATCGGTTTCTGATAAAAAGCTATAAGTATTTGTTGCTGAAGAAGATTGAAAAGAATCTAACATTTGCTTATCTGAAGCAATATATAATGGCTTAAACTTGACAAAGCTGTCGTCAACGTACAGTTTTTGGTCTCCCAATTTCTTCGATTTACAGCATTTAGTGTCAATTTCTCCTGTTAATCTGATGGTTACGGGTACGCTTATCACATTTCCTAAACCGGATTCAATGTATATATCAGCTATAATATCCGAAGAAGATAATATGCTTTTAAATTTTTCCTCGATAAGTATATTGGTACAATTGTTATCGTCTTGGTCGATATTATTGCGGACAATAGCTGCGTATAATAAAGAAGTGGGTACTCCCTTCAAGTTGTGTATTCGAACTTGAACATCATGGTTCAAATCTTTGGACAAAACAAAGTTTACAACATTGTTAGCTTTGGTGGTCATCAATTGATATGTGTTGATTACTATGGACCATAGAAGAAAGAATAAGTAGATATGGGGTTAGTGCAACAATTAAAGAATTACAAAAATATAGATCACGTGAAATAAACAAAATTAATCATGTTTTTTAGTGCAACTGGTGAGGTAGTGATAATTTTCAAACCCAACCATTCTCTACATTAGACTTCAATTCCTCTAAGATTGATGTCTTTGTAATTTGCTCTCTCTTCTTTCTAGAATTAAGAAAATTAAGTTTAAACCAAACCATTAGAGATTGTGATTTAGAGACACTATATGCAAAGATCATCTGTGAAGCATCTAGTCTACTCATCTGAGATAAAATCTCATTCATCAGTTTATTGAATTTATTGATATCAAGAGCAGCAGATTGGTTTTTTAAAACCATATTAGTAAAAATTTTCTCTATAAACTTGTGTTGAGCTAGTGTTATTTTTTGCATTTTCATTGCAGCTTGCTTTGCACTATACGCTTGCATTGAATCTGCGATAATGTCATGATTTTTAATATATTCATCTATGGATTCAAAAGCAGTATCGAGATCAGTTGTTTTTTCAACATCGTTAGTAATTAATCTAAATTTGTTGTCAAGGGTTTTTCTTGTAAACGTGTAAGTTGCTGCGTACATTCCATTCTTTTCTGTCTCGATTTTAAAATAAGAGCTATAACCAACCGCTTTAGCCCACGCATTATATTTTACTTGAACCCATTGGTGTATTGGATCAACTTTGTTAGTAACTTTCATCTTCCTCATCAACTGTACATGAGCGTCGCTTGACTCTGGTTTTTTCTCTAATAAATCAAGAGCCTTGTAGTTCGTGAATTTTATATACTCAATATCACCAGGTAAACTGTCGTCATTTGCGCTAGGACCCTTTCCGCTTCCTGTCAATGACAATAAATTTAATACGTCTGACTTTCCTTTAAGTGTAGAGGTAATTGTAAGACCTAAAGACTTATTGTCAACAAAGTCCGTAACAAGTAATTTTTCTTTTCCTTTATGAAGCCTTAATCCTCGTCCCACCATTTGAACAAGTAGAGGTTTTGACTTAGTAGGGCGAAGTAAAAAAATTGAATCTATGTTAGGAATGTCTGTTCCTTCGGTGAAAACACCACAATTAAACAAAACTTGTATCTTCCTTTCTCTAAAATCGTTTACAATACTATCACGTTCACTAATTTTAGTTTCACCACTAACATATTGCGCATTGATACCATTATGTCTAAAAAGCTGGGATAAATCTTTCATATGCTGAACATTAACACAGAATACAAGTAAGGATTTGTAACTTTCTGGTTTTTCACTCTTGAATTTAAGGTACGTTTTTAGGACTATTATATTTATTTCTGAAGTATTCACATGTTTTGCCAAAGAATCAAGCCTAAAATCGTTTCCTTTAATTTCAACATCCTCTAAATTTAACCCTAAAGAAACTGAATTCCATTCAAAATCACAAAGATGATTTTCCTGTATCAAGGAGGCTATCCCTTTTTCAAACACAATTTCGTCAAACACTTGTTTTAAAGGTACCCTATCAGCTCTTGCCATAGTTGCGGAAAAGCCCAAAAGAAATGGTTCTTTAGATGTATCCGTGTTTGAAGCATGTTGTTTTTTCAAACAGTTTAGTGACTGACAAATAAATTTATAACCATCACTTACGCCATGATGACATTCATCTATAATGAGAGCCTTAAATCTACTGACATCATAATCATATATTCTCGAATTTGTTCTGAACAACGTGGGAACACTAGCAACAATAACAAAAGGTCGTGGATCCAAGAATGTTCGACTGACATCAACTTTACTTTTTCCCATCTCTAGGAATATTCTATCTTCGTCAACAACTCCAAGGGATTTCAAAGTATTAACAGTTTGGTTAGCTAATTCTCTTCTATGTACTGCAACCAAAATACCATTAGCGGTATCTTCGCTATACCTTTTAATCTCTAAAAGGTAGGGTATAGCTTTGCCAAAGATAACAGTTTTACCACCACCAGTAGCTACGGAGACCGCTATTTTATTTGTCTTTTTTGATTTCAATGTATTTAAAATAGCATCAATACATTCTTGTTGATACATTCGTAATTTGATGTCATTCTTTATATCTAATGGCACAGTTTCATCAAAATCTAGTGATGAATCATTATCAAGTGGAGCTGTTAATACAGCGTATGATCTTACATAATTAAGCCTAGGCAAACATGTTCTGTATGTATTTGCTTTCAATATTCGAACCCTTTCTTTCCCAAATACTCTTCCTATAATCCTCAACATCTCTAAATTACACTAAAAATTAAAGAGATTTGACTAAACGTTTTTGCAGATCTCTTGAAAGTGTATCATTCTGATGAAGAATTGCGTGATGATCACGTGAAAAATAAATCACGTGAATCTGTCTCATACTTGAAGTCCGTGTTGAAGGCCAACGCAATATTCCTTTAGTAATCGTGAACAATATACTACAGATATAGCTAGCAATATTGAGATGAATTTATGGAGACTTATTACAGCTTATGTTTGCTTAGCTTTGTCTGTATTAGCACAGGATGATACAGTGCTAAATGATGAATCATTGCAGGCGATGAACAGCAATAAACAACATACCAACAATTGGGCAGTTATTGTTTCAACATCCCGCTTTTGGTTCAACTATAGACATATGGCAAATGCGATATCGATGTATCGTACAGTCAAAAGGTTGGGTATACCTGATTCACAAATCATTTTAATGTTGAGTGATGATATTGCGTGTAACCCCAGAAATGCATTTCAAGGAGAAGTGTTCAATAACGCGGACAGACAACTTGAGTTATACAGTGATAATATAAAGGTTGATTACCGTGGATATGAAGTTACAGTGGAAAATTTTATCAGATTATTAACTGACCGTTGGTCAGATGATCAGCCTAGAAGTAAGCGGTTATTAACTGATGAAAATTCTAATATATTTATCTACTTAACAGGACATGGAGGTGACGAGTTTTTGAAATTTCAAGATGCAGAAGAGATTTCTAGTCATGATATTGCAGATGCTTTTGCACAAATGTATGAAAAAAAGAGATATAATGAAATATTTTTTATGATTGACACCTGCCAAGCAAATACAATGTACTCAAGATTCTATTCGCCGAACATAATTTCATGTGGATCAAGTGCAATCCATGAATCATCATATTCACATCATTCAGATATGGAGTTAGGTGTTGCTGTTATTGACAGATTCACATATTATACCCTTGACTTTTTAGAAAATGTTACATCAACTTCTAAAGCAACACTTCAAGATTTATTTGATTATTACACTTTTGAAAAAATCCACTCTAATGTGGGAATTAGTACAGAGCTGTTTAATAGAGATCCAAAGGATGTGTTACTAACGGACTTTTTTGGTAACGTGCAGAAAACAGTTGTTGAAGAACCAGATGAAGATTATGTTTATGTTTATGATGGTGCCGAGAGAGATTATCCAGTGCTTTCAGATATTGAAGAGAAACATAATGTGATATATGCGAATAAAGCTAATGATACTCATACAAACAATGTTATTAAGCTTAATGTTAATAGGCAAGTAACTTCGTTACAGTCTTATCTCCTTACATTTGGTATAATTTCATTATTTATTTATGGATACATACGTTGCTAGACTTGAAAAGATATACTTTAAAATTCAATTTGTAAATTATTATACTATCTAACTGTAGATTTGAATAGACGCACAACATCTGCTTTTAAGTTTTTGTAAAAATGGAAATCGTCAATAGATGTCTCAAACTCGTCTTCCGTTCCCAGCTTATACCAGCCTTCCTCGTCTTCGTTAGTTTCCAATATTGCACCCACATTAGTCTCTTTTAAAAGTTCATCTTCAACAGATTTAGCAATAGCAATAAACTTCTTTTTGACATCCATAGTTTCATCATAAATAGGATTAATGTTAATACGCTGAAAGAAAGGCCTATTTAAAACATCTACCGGTACACGTGGTCTGACATTTACAGTTGAAACGTCGACGCTAAAATACCTGGTACACGCTGGGCCTAGACTAGACAAATCAATATCTCCATTACCATTATCTATATTGCCTTCGGTGCAAAGATATAGTTCATCTTTTTCAATATCGGGTTTTGGAAATTCAAATTGAGAAGAGCGCAAATATGCAGTTTCCAAACTTATATTGTATTTGAGAATCATCAATTCCCATATATCAGAAGCCAATGAAATAAGTTTGTTAACACTCGAAAGTTTTAAATGCCAGTTGATCTTCAATGCATTGATTGTTTGGTCAATTAAATACACTTTCATGTTAATATCGTTAAAATTGTCATAATTGTGTTGTGTTGCTCCAAGTTTGAAATTTGTTGCTAAGATTTGCATAAGCAGATATAGCTCATCAATTGGAATGTAATTTTTAAGTTTCCAGTTGAACTTTGCAAGATCTCTTTTTGACAAAATCAAAAATCCTTCCAAATAATGCATCAACGAAGGTAATAAATTATTTTTCAAATCAGTGTATGTGTAAGAGGTACTAACTAATTTTAGATTAAGATGTGGATTAATTTGATCACCTTCCTTAGAAATAATGTAAGAACTAATGATGAGTTTTTTATGCAACATTATAAGGACTTTATCTGTTATGATATTCAAACAACAAAGGTAAAGGTGAAGACATAATGGGGAAATTTGAACTTGGATATTAATAAATTGGAAGTTCGACTCTTGACCTGGACCGGATAGGTTTGCCAATCCTGACATCGTGGACAATCTAGAATTTGTAGTATCTGTTTGAGGTTGGAATTGGGAAGGTTCTAATATTGAAAGTTCAGTAAGTCTTTCTGCTCCATCATTGACAAGTCTTCTATACTCATCTGACATTTGAGTTCTTGCCGAATTTACAGAGATAAAAAGATTTCTTATCTTTTTTTTCAATCTCAAAATGTCTTCAGTTTTAAGATGGGAGTTTAAACCATTTGTAAGAGTATTAATTTCATCAACAACCAAGGTAAATCTATTAATACAGTTTTCAAATAAGGCGCAAAAGTCAACTTCACCATCTTCTCCTTTTTCAACAAGTAAACCTATATCAAATCCTGTCGGGCGCACAGAAGGTGTTAGATTAAGAAAGAATGAAATTAAACTATCCAAAAATAATGTTTGCCACCATAAAATCCGTCTAATCAAAACAATCTCAGTATCATTCAACCTGTGATAATGTACTGGATCTCTATTAAGTTGATAAAATTGACTAATCCTAATAATCTGCGTTATGTTCATCAATGACGACCCGGATTTTAAATTGACGATAGATTGGATAAGAACATTAATTTGTAAAACTGCTAATGACATAACTCTTGGATTTGACAAACCTTTGTGGTTCATCTTTTTGAATGTGTTATAATATCTATTCACTTCATTTTTATATGGAAGAATATCATTCATACCATCATTTTTCAGGGAAAGATATTCATAAACTGTAGTTGAAAGCGAGGTATAATAAATAGCAAATAAAAGAATCAAAAATTCGGAAAGGTTTGTTGGATTTAACATTTGTTTTGTCTTGTTATACCAATAGCTAAAATATCGTACTTTTTCCGGTATTTCATTTTCGTATGCATCTTTATAGTGCATACAGTATTGATATAGTTTTTCAACATTATCAGTTAAAAATAATCCACAATACCAAAACTCGTTGTATTTTTCAAGAAACTCTTTAAAATCAAGGATAGGCAAAATAGGGTATATACTTGTATGAAAGTTACGCAACAATTCATCTGATCTTTTTTTAGGTGGTAGTGCCTCTAAAATTTGTACAAATTGAGAAGAAAACTGACTGGCATAGTAAGAATGTATGTTATCTTCAGGGTATGATTTTAGGTTTTGCGATGATTCTGATTTCTGATTTGCAGAAAAATATGGGTTAGTGACCGAGTTTGAGTTAGAATTGGAACGTAAAGCGTACTTGAACTCTTTACTATCAAAGTTATCCAGAGAAACTGGTGTTATTCCTATGTCAAAATTAGGAGTCTCGGTGCTTGGATCTGAGTTACCAAATGGTCTATTATCAATCTCGCTCGGACTTTCATTGAAACTGTATCCATAATCTCTGTTTAAATGAGTATTTCCTAAATTATCTACAACACTAATATCTGAATCTTTCCCGCTTTCTTCACAAGTATTGTTATTGTGCACATCATAGCTTGCATGAGCTAATATTAATTCCTGTTGTTGCTTTGGTATTTGATCTGATTGTTTTCGGTGTGTTTGCTTTTGAGGAGATTGGCTTATTTGTTGAAATTCTTGAGGTTTTTTTGATTCGACTTGCTCTAGTTGATTTACAGTTTGAGGATTACCGGAAATCTGGTAATGCTGTTGATGAAGTGAAATAGTTCCTATGGTTTCATCTTGGCTGGAAGATGATGATTGATCATCATTGATTTTGGTATTGGAAGAGATAACAGAAGATGAAGATGAAGATGAAGATGAAGATGAAGATGAAGATGAAGATGAAGATGAAGATTTTGATGTAATAGGTACTAGATTAAGATCATCTAATTGCACCCCTCTTTTCTTTAAATTTTTCTTTTTGTCATTATCAAAGTACTTGCATGCAGCAATCATAAGATCAGATTCTTCAGGATTTTTTGCAGCTAATTTCAAACAGTTCTTACATGTTGGAGTTTCCCTTGAACAGCCAATTTTACGCTGATGACAAGGAATACAACTATGAATTTTCCTTTGTCGTTTCTTTTGAACCTTAAAGATCATGCCATCAACAGACACGAGAGAGTTGGTAGGCTGTACCTTAGGCAAAGTTTTTTCCAAGTGTTTTGGCATGTTTAGATATTGTGGTAGTTTAGATGGACAAACAAACACAAGATAGAACAAATAAGCTCGTCTGTAAGTGATCAGAAAGTCAAATTGTGACGTTTTGGGGTAGAAACTGCAATATTCTCTGAACCCCACTTTATGACGTTTACAGACTTTACTAACGCCGGCACGGCTTACGTAAGCGGTCGGGAATAAGGAACGCTATTTTTTCCCCGTTGAAGCTGCGGGCGAGAAACGTTTAGCGGGCGGGGATGCGGATGAGAGATAGACTTGTCCTGGTCCATCTGCAGACAGGCCGGACTAGATAATAGATAACAGAGAGTGTCACCCTGTTTATGCGTTACATCCTTAGTTATGTGTTTTCTAGCTAGGTGTTGGCTTGTTTTGGCTTTGTTGTAATTGCAAATGATGTCTTTACATAGAGAGAAGATGAAAATAAACAATGTTGATGGGAAAAGCACAGTTTATTATTTCATGGCAGTATTGTCTGCCTTTTCGGTACTATTTCTGGCTGCAAGACATGTGTTTCCTATAGAAAATAGCTGTCCTATTAACTCAATGTCAGTTGAATTACCAAAGTGTCCGGTAGTGGGTAAGCAGTCTCCTCCTAATTATAATACATATGCGACCCTTCTTGAAACGATAATTAATGATGAACAATTCAGAAATCAATCAATTGCTAAAATGCAGCAAGCTGTTCAGCATGACACTACAAGCTATGATAGCGAACCAGTTAATGTTGGTGAACATCTGGATGAATTTAAAAGATTTGAAGAATGGCACAACTTCATAAACAAGTCGTTTCCTGTTTTCCACAATTACACTACCTTACACAAAGTCAATCATTTTGGACTAGTTTACATATGGCAAGGATCAGATACCTCCTTGCAGCCGCTACTTTTTATGGCACACCAGGACACTACTCCTGTTGATCCATCTTCCCTCGATAAATGGACATATCCACCATTTGATGGTTACTACGATGGAAAATATCTTCATGGTAGAGGTTCTGCTGATTGTAAAAATCTTCTCATAGGTCAACTTGAAGCAGCAGAAGAATTAATGAAAACAGGATTTACGCCCAAGCGAACCATTATCTTCTCTTATGGATTTGATGAAGAAATAACAGGGATTAGAAACCATAACGCTAAATTTATTGAAGAAATATATGGTCCAAAATCACTTTATGCTGTTATGGATGAAGGCGGTGTTTCTTTAATTGACATTGCAGGATCTACAATGGCAGTTGTTGGTACTGGTGAAAAAGGTTATTTTGATCTAGGTATTTCTATTAGTAAAAAGGGTGGACATTCTTCTGTACCACCCGATCACACTGCTATCGGAATAATGGGTGACTTAATCACGCAAATTGAAAACGATAAATTTCCAACGTATTTTGTTGAATCAAACCCAACTTTTTTCCAATACGTTTGCCTTGCCGAAAATGCTGCAGATATTGATCCTCAACTAAAGCACAATATTCTTTACTCACAACTTGATGAAGAAGCAAATGAGTTTGTCAGACAATTCATTGATCGTGATAGACTAACTTCATATGCTATCAAGACAACACAAGCGTTAGATATTATTCATGGTGGAGTCAAGTTTAATGCGCTGCCGGAATATGTTGAACTAAACATTAACGCAAGAATCACCTTAGAAGAAAACGTTAACTCAGCTTTTGATAAGTTTCTAAATGATGTTGAATGCATTGCTAGAAAATATGATTTAGGTCTCACTTCTATTTTCCCTTACTCCAATAATACTGAGGTTGATTTGCTACCAGCCACTGAAAACGGTGTTTTGTCTATATGGCCAATTAATATTCTTGAACCTTCTCCAATTACTCCAGTCGGTGATCGCAAGTGGGAAATTTTTGCAGGTACTTTAAGGCACGTTTATGAAGATCTTGCATATCCTATTGAGTACCATAATAAACAGGTTGTTGTTTCGCCTGGCTTGGGAACTGGTAACACCGATACAAAACTCTATTGGAATCTAACAGATCACATTTACAGATACAGACCAGGTGTTTTGCCATCTGTTACAGCAAACTCTCACGGTATTAACGAGTACATTGAGTTTGATGGACATTTGCAAATTATTGCTTTTACTATTGAGTACATTTTAAGTGTAAATGAGGAGCATGACTAATGCCGGCATTGTTTAAATTTTATTTTTGAACTTATTTAATTTACACTAATAGTTCTTCTTCCTTGTCCTTATACTTTGGTTCGCTTCCGTAAAGGTAGATTTGATAGCTAAATATAGCTGCAAAAATTAGAGTAACGAGGGTTATTCCAACTTTACCTCTATTTGCATCGATAGCTTCTAATATTGGCAAGTCATTCTTTAGCCATAATTCAAGTATACAAAATGCAGCACCAGTAGCATCTAACGCTAATTGAAGCTTGGAAATACCATACATTGTTTTTCTTTTATAGTTATGTACCACTTGTGGAACATATTTAATCAAACTCATGAGTATTTTAAAATATGCCAAATTCAAAGCAATAGTCAACAACTTAAACTTTTCATCGCCGAAAAACCAGTTCCCAGCTAGAAATAGAATTATGCTCAACAAAACCATCTTGGTTAATCTATGTATTCTAAAATTGATCCGCTCATTGTGAAATCCCCACACTTCCTTTCCAAAAATAATCTGAGATAATAAGACAAGTAGTATGAAGAGACCATGTAAAGCGTAAAACAAATCAGCATTAGATAAAATTGGTCGCCTACCATCAAATTTCACCATAAATTGAGTTATAATTTCTGAATTGTAGAGCTGAAGAAGCAATGAGATTGAATAACAAAGGTAACCTCCGATATTGAGACACATGTAATCCATTGAAATCGAATCAGAAGTCTTCAAAGTGTAGTTCAAATAGAGAGTAGGGTAAAATGAAAATCCCCATACAATAGCATAGATCCAGCCACATGCAGTTGTCAAAAGCATTCCTTGACACGTTGGTATGTTCAACGGTCAGCCGCTGAAGAGAATAACTATTTCAGATCATGCATTTATGTTCTGTCCCGCAACACGCGCACTTGTCGCAACTGCACTACTAAATTTCAATCAACATGCTTGAAAATGCCATCATGAACACTGCTGCAACCTTTCTCTTCATTCCACTCAATCAAGTTTATTTCACTTAAACGGGTTTCTTCATAACAATGACAGACGGCAAATATGCTATTAGTGATGTACTTGTTGATAGATCGGCTTTGAAAAACAAACAAAATTACGTTTCCTGGTCCAAACAAGGTCATATTGCATATGTGTTAGATCCAGAGAACGACGATGGATTCAACAGTACAGAAGGCAATTTGAGGTTAACGTACATGGAATGTGTTGATGGGCTTACGTGGCAGCTTGCGCCTCCAACATTTCTCAATATATCATCTATATTGCATCATTCGAGGTTTGAAGCCTCGGCACATTACAACACTGTTGCTTATACCAAACCGTTTCCATCAACAGCATATGTACTATTTAGCAACACTGGATGGGATTTATTTACAGCAGATTGTACTGGTGCAGTCACAATTTTGGTTACGGGTATCAAGAAAGTAACAGATCATAAACCTAATAGACATCTGGCTGCTTTAGAGGAAATCAATGAAAACATCAAACAAGTACAATTTTCTCGAAGTTCATTTAATACTTGCGAAGCATTTTACTCAGATTATCAAACGACATATCAGCATGTTCCTGGTAACGCTATATTGACTGCAAAATGGCTTAATTTGGATAAAATGGTAATTGCCAATAACCCAGCCATAAGAATCAAACAAGATGCAACTAATCAAGTTTTAAACGGTTGTGCATCGAAAATGGGTGCGGCATCTGATGACACTCATGGATACTATTATAGGTACAATATTTCACAGCACAAATCATATGGACCATGCCATCCGCTACCAACAAAGCAAGCGTGTATTGCAGTGCGTCAGAATGGTGAAGTATGTCTTTTCCATCAAGAAGATCACGGAATAGATTATGTGAAAGCTGTTGGGAAATTGTCAGATGAGGATGATGAGCATATTAGCAAATGTAGTATAGGATTTCATTCAGACGGTACAATTGTTATTGTCGCATACTACGGTATTTCTCAAAAACTTCGATTTTATGAGATTCAGATAAATTGGAGTTACTTGAAAATTGCAGCTAAAATGCTAGTTGAAAATCCATCCTACAAAGTACCAGTTGAAGAAAAAACGCCTGTGAGTTTTTCTGTCAAGAAGTTTATGGAAAAAGATGTCAGTAGTTTAATTGATGGCTACAAACTCATTAATGTTGACGCAATTTCCCCTACTTACGAGGAAAATTCTAATCTTGAAATTCTGATTACTTTAGAAAACAGAAGGCTTAATGTTACAGATCCGGTTAAAACTTTGGTTTTACGGTATTTCTTAGAACATGTTCCAATGATAAAACAAATTTGTCAAAGTTTTAAAGACATCGCTTCCAAAAATGGAATTGATGTTCTTTCTCTTACAGATACCAGTTGTACTCTTAAATACATACAGAAACTTGAGATTAATGATGCTGTGATTTCGATGGAAACACTTCATCTGGATATGTACATTGGTTTGACTCTGTCTACTGGAGTTATAAAACTTTTTAACAGAACGAACTTTGAGGAGATTCATAACAAATTCTCTGCCTCTTACAAAAATAATGATCCAGAGGTTTCGTTGCCAGAAAGTGTGTCGACCCTATTGGACGCAGGTTATGAGTTTCCATCTATGTCTATACAACCAGTTTACTGTCATATATCACCAAATTTATGTGCCTATGTTAATTTACCAATCGATAAAAATATTTTACAACTGAAATGTGCAGTTACTCAAAATGTGGATGATCAATATCTTAAAAGGACCAAAAAAGGTCTAATGCTAACAAAGGCTGCAGTTTTAGCTCTGAGACATACAACTGCATGTTACTTTGGTTACTTTACCGATGATTTAGTTGCAACCATTAGAAACGATTTGGCTGTTCTATCGAAAATAATCAACGAGTCTTATGCATACAGGCTCAGAATTTCCATTCTCCAAGAAGCACATAGAGCAATTAATTTGAATATTGATATTCCACACAAACAATCTGATAAAATGACTCAGAGTCAGCCATTACAAAAACTACTTATGCTGCAACTCTCCCTTGGAACTTTGAAAAATTGGAAACAAACTCGCAGTGGTAAAGTTGCACTAGCTTTAGTAAATTTGAGGTACATTTCATCTTCAGTTTTATACACTTTGCATACTATTTATTCCAATATGCAGAGGTTTGCAAGAAAAGGTTACCCCGCACTAGACACTTTAGTAAACGCAAAAATGCGTGAAGAATGTATTGTTTCCGTCATAGGGCCTATGAGATGGTGCATGGACTATATCGTTTTACTTTCTCAAGAACTAATGGAACTGGATAGCGCATTCAAGTCAAAAAACGCAGAACAAATTGAAAAGCTTATTAAGAATTCAATTGTTGCTCCCTTGATTTTGGGTAAAATACCTAGGTCATTTCTTGTATCATCAATTGCTAACATCAAACGTCTTTTCACATTTTTTCAAAAGTTTATTGAAAAGATGGATCCTAGCATTGCCGCAAAAATTACCGCCGAAAATCAGTTGGGAGCATTTGACGTTGTTGAGGATACTTTAATGAACGAAGATGATTCAGTAATTCAAACAAAATTTGCAGGTGATATATCAAATGACAAGATGATGGGCGTCAACACAAAAGCTGTCAAAGCTATTATAACGCAACCAACAATAGAAGCCTACTTTAGAATTGGTGAAATGATCAAAAGATTACCTGTTTCTCTCTCGATATTTGAAAAGTTTTTGACGGATGCGGATGCACCACTACGGAACATCAAGCTTGATGCACCAATGTCATTAGCAGTTGAGCAACAGATTGTCTGTCAGGGGCATGTTTCCAAAAATTTTGTTGACACCATTCGGAAATTATGTGACGTTTTCAGTAAAAGTGTTCTGGGATATCCTGGAACGCGTGCTTCTGATCTATACTTTTACGATGTTTCATGGTTGGGTTTTGACTCTCTTGGAGATGATAATGATGATAATGATGACGATGATGATGGTGAGAATAATAATAATAACGATTTAGGATTTGGCGATAATACTGAAAGCTCCAAAGATGCAGCGACGACTATTGACGTGGTAGATGTGGATGGGGATATCTTATTAGGGGATGTCAATGATGAAGGTATCAAAAAACCTGGAGAGGCTATTTTATCGTTTACGGATATTAAAAGAACTAGAAATGAATATCGCAGGTTGCTTAAACGCAGTATACGATATGGAGGTGTCATTGATTACCTGCGGAAAGAGTGGGTAAGTCCTGATGATATTATGAAGTGTATTGGAGAATGTGATTTGAAAAATGGTTCATCTACGACTACCACTATTTCAAGCCATACAAAGACGGCATATATGCCACCAATGGCATCAATCAATGAAAGGAAGCCAATTTTGCGGAAATGTATCAGATGCGGTTTTATTTCTCTTGTTCATGACGAAGTTATGTTTGTTCCGAATAGCATGACGTTTGTTGCAAACCCTGTCTTTCAGCACTACCAAAGAGTTTGTATCTGTGGTGGATCATGGGCAAATCTGTAATTTAAAAATTAGAAATAATATACTATACCTTTATCTATTCTTTGTAGGCACAAAACAATGTATGCTATGCATAATTGATCAATCGTTCAGATGCGGCGATAATTTTTAGTTTTGCCGGTTTGCATTTGCTCGACTAAATTTTCCAAAAACTACTGCACATTTGAGGCATCATCATTTTTAGTTGCATAGTTACAACAGATCTGTTATCAAATGTTTATCTTTTTTGTTTTTTCTAATTGAATGACATACTAATGGTTCGCAGACAATCCACTCATTCCATATCTTCTCCAATCGCTGAAAACAAAGCTCCAAATAAGCCTCTTGAAAGAATCAACTCTAATGAAACCACCTCGCTTCTTTCAAGAACTATCACTGCCACGTCGGTAAATTCACAAGCCAGTGTGAACACAAGTTTTGAATCAAACTGGCTACCTAACTCATTTGTCATATCTCAAAAGAAATATGATATCTCTTTGAAACTAAACAAAAATGAGATTGTTATGCTACGTAAATCATGGGCTATTGTAACGTCTACAGAAGTGAGAACTGATGAAGACGATGATAATTCATTGAAGAGACTAAATTCAAGAACCAGTTCTATTGGAACAAATGCATCTGGACAAAATATTAGTATTACATCTGGTGCAAACTCGTCAAATAACGTTAAAACTCGTCAATTCAATTCAGCTGATTTTTCTTCGTATTTGTTTTGTATCCAATTTTACAACAACTTATTATCTATGATACCGGATATTGAAAGAATTATTCCTAATATTAAGCATCAGGCAGCAGCATTTGCTGGTGTGATTCAAGTTGCTATTGATTCTTTAGAAGATTTATCCAAAATGAAAGAATCATTATTAAATTTAGGTCATTTGCATGCAAGAATTCTTGGTATTGATGCACCATGGTTTAAAACTATGGGTTATGCACTTATTAAGACATTTCAAGACTGGTTTGGTAATAGTCCTGAGTCATTTCCTTTAGAGCTGGAAGAAGCTTGGATTAAATTATATTGTTTCTTAGCAAACTCTATCTTACAAGGTGGTATAGATCCAGTCATTGAATATGACATGGTAAATAACAAAAATAAAGACTTTACAACTGATAGTATTAACGAAGAATATTATGACGAAAATGACAGTAACTTAACTTCAACGACAGATAAAATGTTTGGAGGATCATCATTAGTTGAAGGCGTTCTTAAAAAGAATGCAATTAATAGAACCCTTTCAAATCATTCATCATATTCATCTTTTAATCCACAGCAAACAGCTGCATCATCTCAACCACTTCCACCTGTTTCGGCACAGAAAAAATCCTATATGACCAATGTTGCTGCTAAAAACATAAATAAGTTCACGAAGAAAAGAGGTGAAAAGGAAGATTGTAGAATCATGTAGCGAGATATTATGCGATCACTTTATAAACTCGATTTACACTATTTTAAACTTAATATAGATATATAATTCACAATGTGAAATGATGGTGGAGTATATTAAGTATTCGAACTTTATCATGTTTTACCGAGACAACTAAATCAAGGGTTGTCATCTCGCAAAACAAAAGTTTGAAATTTCTCCAGTATTCAGATATTAATAAAACTTTGTCGGCATCTCTAAGTTCTGTATCAAAATTAATGTAACGATATCCAAAAGTCCACATCTCTGGTGATTCAAACATTATATTAGCAGCATCAAAAACAGCTTCATTAAGTTCAGCTATAATAGATGTATTATTCTGTGAGACAATATAACAGTTTATGGTAAATGCTAAATGAGAGTTGATATTCTTTGAAAGTTGTAAAGTATGCATCAGTGGAACAATTGTAGAATTTTTCAGAATGATTTTATTGAATGTTTGATACTTCTCTGGATTGGTTATAAACTTGTCACATTGAACACTAAGAGACATTGGTTCTCGAATGAAGGGAAAATTTGAGTTATATTTTATATTAATAGGTTTGGGGTATAATGGAATTTCAATAATTTGATTGGTATATTTAAGTCGCTTTATTTCAGTTGGCGTGATCCCAATTTGTTGTGATAATATCAGAGACTGTTCCTTAATAATTGCGTTATCAATATTTTCACATTTGAATGCAAATATTAGTTTTAAAAGATTTTGAATTGAATCAATAAGTGATGGACCTTCAAATGGGGAAGTGAATTGACTTGAAATATCATCCACTCTATTATAGGAGTTCAATGTAAGGCACGAACGAGTACTTTTCAAAGCATTTCCGAGTGTCTCGTTATAAATATCGTCATCTCCTTTTCGTTTTGACATTAAGCAATATGATGTAACAAAAGCGGATGTTTATTATAAGGTAGCTAAATAATTTTTGGAAGCTGCAAGACTGCAAAGTTAGACAGCTGATTCAGAAAAATTCAGTGAGGGGCTCAGCTTTTTTGGCTATGAGTTAATTAACAACTGTGTGCTT
The DNA here is from genome assembly GCA_030570285.1 of Pichia norvegensis. Lineage (NCBI taxonomy): Eukaryota > Fungi > Ascomycota > Pichiomycetes > Pichiales > Pichiaceae > Pichia > Pichia norvegensis. Next base: position 136,240 of record JAJLVM010000173.1, read on the forward strand.
GCTTCTCTGTAACATCTGATTCTTCTTCTGCGTAAAGATACTGTATAAGATACCGATAGATAGATTCAAGATTACTTCTTTTAGGCGGACATCTAATTGACTTTTGAATATCTTTGATGGTTAATTTAAACGCGTTGTTGCTAATTTTTGAGTAATTTATAACTTCCCTAAACAATGTTAAAACCCATAATTCCAGCTGTAGATAGTTCTGCTTTAAATCATTAATTTCTTCTTCTTTGCTATCAAGTTTACTCTGAAGACTAATAATATTATTCTGATAACATTGTGACTGTAATGATTGAATGTAGTGAAAAGTTTCCTCAATGTTTGAAATTACATTTACTGTTTCGCTATTTCTTTCATTAATTGTATTCACCTTTTCGATATAACAATTAACAAGATCATGTATCTTTTTCTGGTTTTCCTTAACATTTTTTGTTTCATATTGTGATACTGTTTGTTGGAAAGCATTTAGCTCCTGTAAAAGTGATACTGTGATATTGTGTGATCTTTTCACGTTAGTATAGCTCTCCTCTACTTGTTCTAATAAGGTATCTGTAACTTTTTGAAACTCTTCTTGTACTGTACTTGTTGAAGAGACGGATTTTGTACTTCCAATCTCATCATCTGCATCAACATCCATTGCTGGTTCTCCAAGAGAAACATCATTGGAAGCTTTCACTGGAATGAAAAAGTTATTTTCAACATCTTCACAAGACTGGTTGTCGAGTATTTTATTTGCAAATGATGGTGCTTTTGAATTCTTTTCACTTTGAATGTTATTGATAGTGTTCGAAAGGTCAGTACCAAAATTGCCTCGCTTGGTAGAATTGCTTTGCATGTTATTTGACATTTTTAACGAACCTACTTTTAATTTTGGTTAGTTATTATTATATATTATGTTATAGAAAGTGTTATATGTACTTAAATCGGTTGGAATATAAAAACAAACACAATTTCAAAAATCCAAACATAACTTTTTGCCCTGATTTCTTAAAAAGTTATTAAATTTTTAATTTTTTTTATGACCTAACAAGTTGGGTAAGATTAGATTAACCTTTTAACTGACTCTGACAAACAACTTCATACAGTAAAAGCAATAAAACAACTACCCTGGCTGGAAAGAAAGCTCTCCCACCGATCCATACCGATCCACAAGCGTGTTCAAAAGATAGACGTGCACGACACAGGCGCTGTCGTGCCCGTTGCCCGCTTACGTAAGCGGCCAGGATGTGACGCGTCAAAATCGCGTTGGTGATTTTGGTGGCTGTCTGTGCTGCGTTGCCGCATTGGGCAATAATTGAAACGCGCAGGGGTGTTTCCAACTCGATTGTGTGCCGCAACCCTGTTTTTACATTATCTTTCCAGTGTGAATTGTGATAATTCAACCAGTTCTATCTAAATAGTCTTGAGAAAACAGCTAGGCTCTTGGTATTTCTAATACTGATTACAGATTTTTTGCTCTCTTTACTTCCATGCTGTCCTCTGCTTCCATACAGGCCAATAATCATACACGCCAAGCGACTCATCAAGACAATTTTGAATCGCCAGCTTCAATCACTACAAATTCAGTGACAGATGATTACGATTTTAAAACATTAGATATATCCTCTTCAGCTCAAACTAGTACTGTATCTCCACATAAGAACAATCACAATCAAAATATGCACAAAACTCCGCAAAACGAAGAAGCTCAATTCAATTTAAACTCATTTTCTTTCTATTCTGGACCTGCAACAAATGAAAAAGATCATATTTCAAGATTTCGAAAATCTTTAGTTTTATCTAATTCTTTTAATTCCATATCTTCTTTACCTACTCCTGATACAAGTATCTCTGGAATATCTAAAACGATCCAACCAAATGAAGTGCCAACAAAAAATTTAGGCATGGTAATTAGTCCAAGTATGAGAGCTTTAAGTGAAATTCTTACATCCAAGGTTTCTCTAAATAAAAGTACAACAAATTTACAACAGACCACAATTCATGAAAGCGAGAATGAAAATGAAGTTGAAGATGCAGACGAAAACGAAGACCAAGATAACTACTATAATGATTATTATGGCTACGAATATAATAGTGCAACTGATACAGAAACAATTTTACATCCAGGTGTAACACCTCAACAACCAGTTTCTCTTATTGATGATGTTTTTCTTCCAAAACAATCTGCATCATCGGATACACTTCAACCACTAGATAATGCTATTCAAGGTGATTTAATTGATTTATCAAGTCCAGCTGTGTCTCAAAAACAATACAGTTCAGTCTCTCCAGAGAAAAATGTGAACCCATCTCTTAATTCAAATTCAAGACTTAATTCTGTTCATAATTCCAGCTATAATGAAATATACGAATCTTATTCTCCCGTTGAAAATTTTATAAAACCAACCTCACAAATTGAACAGAAACCTCTACCAGAAAACATCAATGTAGCTTCCAAGAGAGTTTCAAATCGGTTCTCTACTATAAGTGATGTCAATTTCAATGATTTCCAACTTCAATCCCCTGCCATCCTGTTTAATGATCCTTTAGAAACAAATCAATTCATACAACCTGCACTGACTAAATCTCTATCTAAATTAACTATCAATACTGAAGCTGCTAGTGCTGATAATGTTGACTTTGAATCTGAAGATGATTCAAAAGAATTTAGTTTTATCCCAAGTAGAGCAAACACTATTGACAATCGCCATAATCATGACGATTTGAACTTTCATCAACAAACTAAAAGCCTGAATATTGAAAATGAACAGAAAAAACATAATGATCATCTACATGAAGCAGAGAAACCACCACAAAAACCAGTAGTATCTACATTTACTCAAACAACTCCAAAGCGATCTTCCTTTGAATTTGTTTCTGATAAAGATGATAAGTCTCCATTTTTGAATGATTACTTGAAAACAATTAATGCTAGCCATGATAAAAATTCTCAGTTCAACGATGTACAAACTATCTCTTCATCAGCTTTGGGTATTTCTACCATAATAACACCTAAACTTGAAAATGTTGATACTTTGGGAAGAAATAACGTTGCGACTACTTCTGATGTGGTGTTTGAAACACCAAAAATTTCTGAAGTTCCAAAACTTGAAAATAACAGTTCTCCTGCGGCAAATGTGTTCAATAGTTCTCCAATAAGAAACACATCTCCAACTTTTGAAAACTATAAAAACTCTCCAACTGCAAGTCCGAAAAAAAATGTTATTAAACTCTCAAGTATTGAAAAGCCGTCAGATTTCAAGAATACAGATTCTCCAAATCAATCATCTCTTAATAAACTAAAACCTGCGAAACCTAAATCAAAACTTACATTTAAGAGTTTTTTCAGTAAAAGTACCGATAATCTTGCTCAGCCAGATAAACAAAAAAAGAAGTCTCCTTTACTACCATCATCCGATAAATTTCAACGGGCTAAGTCATTTAATTTTGCAACTAAAGATTCATCTCAGACAAGCGAAGTCAAGAATAATAAAAAAGAGAAAACGAAAAGTTTAGGTTTATTGTCTGGGTGGAAGAGAAAGAGTTTAGGTTTTAACAAGGAGTCGTCCAAGGAAGCCACAACAATGAATACCTCGAAGTCTTCTAACAATATATTTTCTAAATCTCATTACAAGACTCAAAGTACTGCCAGTCTTCCTGTTCTATCTTCTCCTAAGGTTGCAAAAGGAAATGAGACTCCAAAATCGCCACACAAACATTCAAAATCTACAACAGAACTTTTCAACAAAAATTTACCAGATTTACCACCACCTCATTTGAAAGAAACTTCACTGTTAGAAATGTACGGTTTTGTAGATGGTGCAGAGAATAAGAGTCCTATAATATCACACTCTCCTGATATTAATTTTGGTGCTTACGATTCTTTTAGAGATTCAACTGTGAAGGAAACAGTTAGCAAAAGATCTTTAGAAAGTGCAAATTCTCCAATTGATTTACCTCAACCACAATCTGCTATTTTTAGTGAAACAACTCCTATTGTTGACGATAAAAAGTTTGATGCTTCAAATCAAAAAGTTATGCCTAATAATGAATCTAACGTTATTAACAGCAGTAGCGTTTATGATACGACCAACGAAGCTGAAAATGTTGCGCATCTATACGACGAAGAGTTATCATTCTTTAAGCAGCCACAAAAGATAGGTACACCAAACCTTGACTCCCAACAATCAGACTCATTTGAAGATGTACATTTGTTGAAAACTCCAACACCTACCAGTCCTTCAATGTCAATCGTTGAATCATTTATTCAAAGCCCGAACAAATACCATATTGGTGATGATATGTTTCCTAAAAAGCTTGGAATTAATGAAATTGAGTCTATTGTCAGTTTAGAAAGATCCAGATCCTTTAGATCAGTGAAATCACATCAACAAAATAATGCTTTAAATCAAAAAAATTCTATTTTAAGAATTGTACAAAATACTAACAACGACTTTAATGAAATTAAATTACCAGATGGAATGGTTTTGGTCAAAAGTCCAATGGTTGACCAAATTTCAGTTTTAAGTAAGCCCAGCCGAAAATCAAGCATTCTGAAAAAGTCAGTATCTTTTGGCAGCCGGAATTCTCCACAAATTTCTAATGGTAGATCGAGTTCAATTAAGGATTCAATGAAAAGCATAACATCTTCAGCTTTGGATGATGAGTTTAATGAATTGATTGATCTGATCCATTTTGGTGACGACGATAGTCAATTAAATACAGATTTTAACATCGACACAGCAATGCATGTTACTATTAGTCCACTTCAAAGAATTCCTCGTGATTCAAGTGTACCAGACTTTTTAGGCATCGAGACAGGTAATATATCCACAAATTTGGATGATACTGAATCGCATCAAGGGGCTCGTTGGGATTATAACATGTTTGACGATTTAGATAACGAAAACTTTGACAAGGTTGAAATTGACTCTTCAGGTCGACTCTCCGAAGAAAATGAAGCTCCACCTACTCCACCTCCACACACAGAAATTCATGAACCTGAAACATTCTACAATGATCAAAATTACTACACTGGCGACGAAAATCAAATTGAATATGAGTATGTTGATGACAATGCAGGCTTTTACGATGATGATGAGTTTATGATAGAATCACAATTTCAAACAGAAACCTCTCCAGTGTATCAGAAAAAAGTTGAAAATACTGATCAAAATGGTTATTCTACGGAAACATTTAGGGATCACAGATCAATTGGTTTTCAAGCACCGCTTAAGAATGCTTCTTTTAATGCTGAATTGAAGCCAGAAACTCAATCAGCAATTTTTGGTTCGTTGATTAATCAAAGACCTGTTGATACAATTGTGCAATCTGATTCAGAAATTTCAATTTCATATGCAGATTATGCTAATTTTGATGCCAACTATCCAGAAACTAATCCCGTCAATCCTTTAACAACACAAAAGGAACACTCACCGTCCAGGTTTTCTGTGAATAACCCATTTACTGATTATACACAGTCTTATGATGACGACGAGATCGTCACAGAACCTCCTCTTGGCCCTTTCAACGCAGGAAAATTTGAAAGAAGAAAATCTTTAGATTTCTCAAGACCAACTACACAAATTAAACCAGTGCATGCTCCATCTTTGTCACTTCCAGCACAACAGCAAAATAAACCTAAAACTCTCAAGAAAAAGAATAGAACATCCGTTTCCTTTGGTAGTATGTTTGAATCTTTAATAACTTCCAAGGAAACCACTCCTCGAGGTGTGAGGTTTTCTTCTAGAATCTTACTGTACGATACATATGGCGAAGAGGAATATGATCGTAAACCTGATTCGGCAACTTGTAACAGTTTGACCCCACAAATTGCATTGGAAATTAAAAATGAATTGAACGCATTGAAATCAGAAATGCCTGTTCATGAAGATTCCAGATGCTACACTCATTTCTTTTAATCATATTGTACATTATTCTTAATATATATTTAACTATTTTTGTAAGATATATTTAATCACCGCTAAGCTCTTCGGGCGTTCAATGGTTTCTCGGACGCGCAGCTCAAGGCCGATTGGAATCTGAATTTTATCAACTCCAGCGCATCAGCTTCGTATAATCGTGGGATTATCCTAACTCACATAATAATCCTTTTCAACAAATAAAACTTGAGTCAATGTCTTTATTTCAATTACAGAGAGATGCTTTTTTATCCGATTTAAGGAGGGTTCAGGGAAGTCATCGTCACTTAATTGTTGATGATTCTACGTATCCTATTGTTGAAAAGCTTTTCGAAGATGATGTATTGAATTATGTTTATACTTTCAAGAAAATTGATGGTGATAGATCAAAGAATAGAGAAGCTGCAATATATTTACTTGATCCTACTAGGATATTCTCATTGGAATGTTTGAAAGCAGATTTCCAGTATGGTCAAAGATACAAAGATGTGGTTGTCATGTTCATGCCAGGTTTTTGGCAGAGAGCATGGGACGAATTATTACATAATAGCAACTTCACAAAGTCACTTATTATAAGTAAAGAGCCAGTGATAGCTGATTACTTAAGTTTTATTCCGATGGAAACACGTGTTTTTACAACCGGTAACTTTCATTCTATCCCCGCCTATTACAATCCAGAGAAACATGGCCAACATTTTTTACGTTACCAAATGGATATGGCTGTTAATGCGATGCTTGGAATGTGTATAATGGCAAACGAATATCCAATTGTGAGATATTATAACTCAAGATTGGCAAAACACCTTGCTTTAAAGTTCCAAGAGAAGATTGATGACTATTACAGATCACATCCCGATTTTGAGCCAAACAACAGTAAAACAATCTTTTTAATTACTGATAGAACAATGGATATGTTTGGCCCATTATGCCATTATAGTTACTATAGGTCTCAGATTTTTGACTTGATAGATGGTGTTGAGATTCCTAGAGAACCTGATGTTTCTCCCAAATATTACTATACTGCTCAGACAGGAGAGGGTGCCGTAAAAAAAGTGCTAACTTTTGACGATCATGATTCCGTATATACTGAATTGAAAGATTTGTCGATAGAGGATGCTTCAAAAAGGATCAAACAGATGTATAATGATCTAAAGGCTGAAGATGCTAAATTTTCTGGTAAGAATTTAGAAAGTGCTCATGGATTGAGACATGCATTGATAAATAAAGATGTACACGCGGAAAAGAAAACATTGATCACAGGTCATTACCAACTAACAAACAAAATGTGGGATTCTTTGAATAAGGAACACATGGGTGATATCATGATTTTTGAAAACCTATGCGCTGCAGGTTTAGGCCCTATAGATAATCTTAAAACAGCTGTGACTGGCGGGTTGTTACATTTGCTTGAAAATGATAAAATTGATGTTTACAATAAAATAAGGCTATTAATTCTGTATGCTTTTTACAGAAATGGTATAATACAAAAGGACCTAGAGAAGCTTTTGATGTTCAGCATGCCGGAAAAAGCTGACAATGTGATGAAACTTTTCAAAAATTTGAAATTGATGGGAATGAATTTAATTAAGGGTGATTTGAATACAAACATTAAAAAGTCAAATACATTTTTTGGTATAAATGACACAGAAGCTCAAATGAAAATCATGATACCTACTTTTAGCAATATAGTTACGCGGATAGTTTATAATAAGCTTTCCGAATTTTACAACACTAAGTCGATTGATAGCTTTGGTTATGAAGATGATCTTGAAGATTCTTTAAAAACTTTTCCCTATCAAAAAGGTGGTCCTGATCCAACCGATATTGAAGGTTTCCAGACAGTGAGACATCAACCAAAATGGAAAAGTGCTAAAAACAGTGACGATAGCACTCGTCAAAAGCTTATCATATTTTGTGCCGGTGGGCTGACACCATCTGAACTCAGTTCAATTACTTCGCTTGAGAACGAATTGAATCGTAATATAATCGTTGGGACAGATGAAATATACTCGGTATGGGATATGCTTGGAGACATAGCCCTGATCAACGAAGACGACTTTGATTTTCCACTTTCTCAAAAACTAGTATCTAAGAAAATACCTCCTAGCTTATTAGAGAATTCATCCGATCCAAATGGAGCAAAAGCGATTCAACTTGAAAAGCCGACGGGATCTCCACACAGTCAACAATCTGCTCCCCACGTTTCCAATCACGAAACGAACATCGAAAATAGTAAAAAGCCAGATACTAAATTAGATTCTGAGAAGAAAAAAATAAAAGGAATGATGAAGAAATTCAAAAAGTTTAGTATTTGAGTTTTGTAATAATTAGATTAATTGATTGTACAACAGTTGTAACCACTTCAACTCACGCTTATCTCCGCCATTGGAAGTTCACGAAATATTCAATGCGTCGCTGAAATTTTCGCAATGTACATTTAAGCTCCGTCCGATAAATTCACCCAAGCTCAGATCAGTTTCAATTGCGATAAGCCAAAATGTTTGGATTTGGTAAGAAGAAAGAAGAAAAAAAGGCTGAAAAAAAGAATCTCATTAAAGTTGACGTTCCTTTCGAAAAGCCTGCTGATGGGATCACACCTCCAAAGGAAAAACCTTTAACCCAGGAACAAGATGAAAAATACCAGATCGTGTTGAAACACTTTCAGAATCCTGACTTGAAGGTTGCAAATAGAGAAGATGATGACTGTGAAACAGGACCTTTAATTGACGATGAAAAAGCTTGGATTACCAGAGAATGTATTCTGAGATATCTTCGTGCAACTAAATGGATCGTGAAAGATGCAATCAAAAGAATTGAAAGCACAATTTCATGGAGAAGAGAATTTGGCATCAACTTTCAAGATGATGATAAGAATATAGTCAATGCGCATCTTGTTGAGCCAGAGAGTTTGACTGGTAAAGAAGTTGTGCTTGGATTTGATAATGAAGCAAGGCCATGTTTATACCTAAAACCAGGTAGACAAAATACCAAAACTTCACACAGACAGGTTCAACATCTTGTATACTTCCTTGAAAAATGTATTGATTTCATGCCATCCGGTCAAGACTCATTAGCCTTATTGATTGATTTTAAACAACACCCAGAAATTAGTGCTAATGTTGAAACATCCAAAATTCCTCCAATTTCTGTTGGAAGAGAGGTATTGCATATTTTACAAACGCACTATCCAGAAAGACTTGGAAAAGCGTTATTAACTAATATTCCGTTTTTGGGTAGAGCTTTCTTGAAGTTAATCCACCCATTCATTGATCCGTTGACTCGTGAAAAACTAGTGTTTGATGCTGCCTTTAGTGAATTCGTTCATCCAGAGCAGCTAGACAAAGAGTTTGACGGTCTTGTAGATTTTGTTTATCAACATGAAATTTACTTTCCAGCATTGGTGAAGATCGCAAAGGCTAGAAGAGCTGCTTACATGGAGAGATTCTACAAATTTGGAGCTGTTGTAGGTCTAAGCGAAATTGATCTGAGAGGTGCATTGGATGAAGTTAAAGTTCCTGTTGGAAAGCATCCATATAATGCACTTGAAGCCACGGTTTCTTCCATTACACAATCAACAGAAAAACTAGAAATTTAAAAAGTATAAATTAAATTATAATTCTGCATGTAGATATTTTACTGGAAACTGTGTATCTCTTTTATCATTATCTGTTATAACGCCTGTTACCCGATTCGCCTTCAAAAGTCCCTTCCTCTGAACGCTTAAATCCGTTATTTCTATAGCCTGAACGCCTACAACCACTAGTTCCCCTTTCTCTTCCAGAATTCCAACTATATTGTCCTCTACCACCCCTACCACGTGAACCACGCCAAGCTCTAGGTCCCCTGGGTATTGAAATTGGTTTTGATGAATCTGGTGACCTCGACCTCGACCTCGATCTTGACCTCGATCTTGAATTAGACCGGGAACGTGAATAGCTTCTCTCTCTAGCAGAGATTCTTCTGGTCCTTTGATTTATATTATCTTTGCTGTCTACATCATCTTCATATCCTTTATGGTTTTGTTCCATTGTTCTTCCACGGCTATCATCGCTGTAGGAGCTGTCACTATATTCACTAGATTCAGAGCCATCATCAATCAACTTGGATTCCATTAGAAGATTTTCTAAATCTTTCCTCATTTGGTCAGTGAGCTCTCCCATACCGATTGCTGTGAAAAAGTTGATTGAAAAACGTAAATGTTCAGGATTTGTTTTAGGGAAAATACCTGCAATATATTCCTGCATGTACGATTCACTAATTCTTTCCTTTACATAACTCACTCCAACTTCATCAATCATCCTTTGAAACATAAATTTTAGAAATATACGTCCTGAAGATGTAGTATCAGTTTCAGTTAAATTAACTGCTGACAAACATTCCCATCCTAGTTTATCTGAAGCAAATATATGCCCCCAGAATGAACCGAGATTTCGAAGCAATGATGTTTCATATTTAAAACAATTTTCATAGGTATCCCGAAACACATTTTGAAACTCTGTTCTCCATTTTTTGTTGATAGTAGCAAAGTTCTCACCAATAATGCCATAATACTTTGAATATACCTTTTCTTGAGCACAACATTTTACCAACATATCAATCAACATATACTCCTTTCTATCAGGATCAATTGCTGGGAGCTTCAGCAGTTTATGCGTAGCTTCTTCGGGCCCCATACTGGACATAATTGTAAGATACACATTTTTCTGATAATTAATCAGCTCTTGTTCAGTGAAATCTTTGATTTGAGTCTTTGAATCTGAATTACCATTCAGTAAAGTATCAAGATCTTGTTCGTTTTCATTCTCATCGTTCTCGTTTATTTCGTTATCACTCGAAAAATCAGAGGTATCATCCACAGTCTTTACCAGTTCCAAATCTTTATCGTCTTCGTTCAAGCTATCATCACTTTCTATATCACTTCCTAAAATGCTATTCTTAATACTGTTATATTTTTCATTATTTTCTTGATAATTTAGATCAAAACAAAATACATCCGCTTCACTTTCAATATGTAATGTATCATTTAGAGAAACACTATGCATAATACAATCTTCTTCATCTACCAAGTCTAAGTCATCATCTATAATATTCTCATCATCAATTCTATTTTTGAAATCATTAAAATATTCATGAATTAAAAACTGTGTCCGTGAATTCACTATATTTTCATTTAAAACATTTCGTAAAATATTTTTGGTGCTCTCAAACCATGCACTTTCACTATAATATAAAATATGAGAGCACTTACCCAATATTACTAACACAATTTCGATGCTGAAGTCTCCAGGATTCTCTAATAGCTGGTCAATAATTTCTTTGAGTATATGAAGATTGCACATTTTGAACAATACTAGATACGTCAAAAACAACACTATATTTTTGCATCCTTCCAAACTTTTTCTCTTTAGTAATCTTTTGTACTTTGTGACAAGTCTATCTATAAGTAGTCTTCCGATCTCTGGGATCTTTGAATTGATGACACAAATAAGGGATGCGTAAACATCAGTATAGGATATCGAGAGTTCTTGCGATTTTATCAAACTAGTGCAAAGAAGACCTTTACCACGCAATAAATTCACTTTGAACAATGAAACAACCATCTCTCTGATGTTTTCTTTATTTACTTTATTAACAATACTATTGATTGTTTTCTTGAGAGTGTCCCATTGTAACTTTTGTAACTCTTCGGAGTTCTCGTCAAATTCAACATTTGCCATTAAGGCTTTCAGCTTTGCGGGTGGAACATAAGCACCACCAGATTTAAGCTTCAATAACTCCTGTAGCTTTTCAGACATACTTGTGATCTCTTTTAAGATACCAAAGTGAATTCAGACTTATATGTCTTATGGTGTGAAACTTAACTAAGAATCAACTACGGAAAAATTTGAATGATAAAATTCCCATTTTCACTGGTCAATTTTGATATTTCCATTCTTCATTCATGTGAACATCTACACATACACAATATTAATTGCCGTTATGCTTTTAGTAATTACCGAGTCAGAGGCATATACAATTGAATCTCTTGAAAAGACCCTTCGTGAAGTTTTACAGTATAATGAGTCCAACTTGTTCATACTGGTCATAACGGAAAACAGCGAATTAACGATTAGTTCATTGACCGATCAACTCGAGCATATCTACACAGTCGCCTTTAAACTAAATGCTGATATTAAAAGAGGAAAATCAATTACAGTGATATTGAATGATGAAAACTACGATGCTTCAGTTGCTGCAGAGCTTTGGAATTCAATGATATGTTCTTCAGCAGTTATAATGGAATCAATACCCAAGGTTTACTATTCACATATACATCCTGATTCGATAAAAATGTTACCATCGACTCTCTTATGTGAATTAAGGCCAAGACATGAAAAATATAGATTAATCAATCCAAACGCTCAGTTTGAGAGTGTCCCAGTCGTTGCAGTAGGTGGAACGTTTGATCATTTACATGATGGTCATAAAATTCTTTTGACAGTTTCTGCATTCCTAACATCTAAAACTTTAATTGTTGGTGTTACAGGTGCTGAGTTGCTAAAAAATAAGAAGTATGCTGAATATATGCAAACTTACGACCAAAGAGTAGAAAATGTCAATTCATTTATTCATTCTGTCAAACCGTCATTGATCCCTACTATATATGAAATTAATGATGTATGCGGCCCAACTGTCCAAATTGAAGATATAAATGCACTAGTCGTGAGCTTGGAATCAGCTAAAGGAGGCGAGTATGTGAATGCAAAACGTCGTGAATTAGGTTGGAAAGAATTAGATGTCTATATTATAGGCGTGGTTGGTTCCGATAATGAGAGTTCGTTTGCCAATAAACTAAGCAGTACCGACTACAGAAGAGACAAATATCTCAAGGATAAAATGAATCAAGAATGATATTTTTTATAATCATAATATTCTTGCCTATAAAAAATGAGTAAAGCCACTATAATAAATTACATGATTTTGATCGATGATTGGTAAGAGCCATGTCTTGATTTTCTGTCAGGATGATCAACAACCAAAGCGAAATTTGATCTTTTGTAGAGACTAAAAAGTTCAAAAGTTGAGTTTCCACCGATGTCAAGATATTCAGTATTTTGTCCATAGCTTATTGCAATCTTTGCATACTTAAATTCATTTTCAGATAAACCAAGAAGCTTTCTTAAACGGGACATTGAGTCCACAAAATTTTCTCCTTTGACAACATCAAAAACAAAGGGAAGTCCATGTAAATTCTCCACAAAGGTGTGACACTGAAAGCCAGGAACAAGAACCACATCCTTTGTGCTATTATTAGATACCTCTTTAAATTGCGGGAAAATACCCATAATTAGGTACATATTACCGTTCACTGTATCATCTAAATCCAAGACACTTCTAACTTTGTGGAAATGATCCGAAACCCAACAAAAAATATCATCTTTAGAATCTGGATGAATGTTGACTTTAGAGCTAAGCTTATCGATAACGTTTTCAAGAGTGCTGTTCCGTGGTAAGAAAAAGTCGTGTCGTTCTTCTTTGCATATTCCGTTTCCTACCCAAAATACATGAACCATTTCCATGCCCTCAAACTCAATAACTGGAATTTTAAGTATTTCATAATATAGTTTAACGGATTGTGACTTTGGAACGTTTCCCAATAAAGCATGAAAATTGTAATCAACTTTGATATCATTTTTTTTACCATTTGAAATTATTGAAAGTTTTATGTATTCGGGAGCAACATCAATTTTTTCTCCAATAGCAGTGGCAATATCCATGTAAGAACTAGCCGAAGACAACCATCTGTTGACAGCTTTTGGTTTTTTTTCTTTATCAACGAAAACAAAATCTTCATCATCCTCATCTACCGACTCCAAGGGTAAGAAGTGAAAATTAATTCTTGTTTCGATGTACATATATTGTTCAAGAGCGTTTTTATACTTTAACTGCATATGCTTCTGAATTTCATCTTGTCGTTGTATATCAACACATATAATGTCACCAGTTCCAATTTCGCTTTTGTAAAATGACATATCTGGTTTTAATTCTAGTCTTTTGGTAAAATCTAACTCCTCATAAAAGTTAACAACGTCTTCATTAGACAAGTTCAACACATGTTGTAAAATCTGTTTTAAAACTTCTGGTGTAGAAGTTAATGGTAATATCACATGAGTTAAACCTTTAATAGTTTGTTCTTCATAAGAAAAATATTTTATGAAAGCTAAAAAGTTTGAGTTGTCATTTATTGGTTCAAGTTTGGCATCATCACTTTGATCGGTTAACTCAATTAGTTTTTCAATCCTTTCATCGATACTGACAGCATTTGTAACTAAAGGAGATTTGATAGCCAGATGTTTAAGATCCATTGATGCATCTTCTAGATATAGAGACATAATAATAGGCTTGTCAGGTCCATTATATCTTCTCTTTGAAGTACCATTCTCAAGTGCAGTGCACACATCACCTATAGAAGCATTTTCTAGATTTTCAAAATGATTTTCAATTAAAATCTCAGGTCTGATTGTACGGTTCGTTCTCACAGTCATACTCCATAACCTATATTTTTCAATATTTTCTTTCTTACCCATATGCTTCAATATAGTTTCATATATAGATTCCCAAGGATCAGTTTTGAGTAATCTGAAACTGATTGGAAATGATTTTGGATCAAAAAGTTCTTCATTGAAGTGGCGATAATCTTGTTCATTAGGTCCAATATCAAATCCTTGATAATTGTTAAAGGTTTCATCGGTGTAAACTTTAAAATTGATGTATAAATGCATTTCCTTTCTTTCTTTCATTATTTTTTCATCTTGTTCTTTTTCAAAATTAATTTGTTTAGGAATATGAGAAGGAATATCACTTTCTTGAACTTCAGCAAGAACAGAAGCAACCTTAGACTTTCTGATGTAAACCAACATATAAGCAGAAGTTTGATGCTTGATAATGTAATTCATTTGTTCTTCTCTAGAAAGATTTCGGTCTAATCGAATAGGTGATCCGCAACCAAAACCTTCTTCAAAAACCGTTTGAGGAGTAACTCTAGACACTCTATCATCATCAAACTTGTACCATTTATTATCTTCTGTCACTCTGATCATTGCATAGTAATGACCAACAGATACATCACCTTGATGAATTAAAACACCATGAAGTTCATACTCCCAGTCTTCGTCATACACCTCAGAAGTTTTAGAAATATACGGTTTAAGATCAATTGCTTCCGTGAATTCATACCTGTCATTAATTTTTGCCATATTATCTGTCTCAAAATCATATTCGTATCTTTTCAATTGAATATGTAAAACATCAGGAAATTGTTCAAAAATAACACCCTTTTCAGCATCTTGAAGTCCGTATCCAGAAGCATCATATTGGTTGTCACCATTCAAAATTTCAAGCTCAACGTAGTTATCAAAGGATTCTTTAATATTCTTAAGTCCTTTAACGTTCAACTGAATATCCCAAAAATCTTCTGTTCTGCTACTTTCGTAATCCACATTAATACAGCGGATAAAACTTTTCATTTTCCCAACAAAAATATCATTTAAACAGTCTTCAATATTTGTTCCTTTCATTTTTGTTTCTAACTTATCCATCAGAATCCGATTCAGCTCTTGGACATCATGCTGCGTAAATGCATCAGCAGTTGTCCATCCAAAAGAGTGAGTAAGTTCTAAGGAATTGATGGCAACGTCAGAAGTTTGTAATTTATAGAAGATTCTCTGAAGAGCAAGAGAAACGGTTTTAGGTTGCCGTTTATATTCCTCGTAGGAATCAAAATCAAATTTAATTTCATCTTCAGTTGGAATTTGATATACCTTCTTTCTGAAAGATTTTGTAAAGAAATATGATTGTAACAAAGAATTGAGATAACAAGTAGCACCTTGATTTTCAATCCCCACATATCCCGTATATTTTTTTGAATCATAATCTCTAAAATCTGAGTATAAAACATTTGTAAAATCGTCAATAATTCTCACAAAAGCCGTGAAATTAACTCTATTGTTGCGGAAAAATTGAGAATCATCTCTATGCTTTCTGTCCAAAAATTGAACAAAACCCCAATCTGTAACTCTTTGATTAAACCGGAATCTAGTACTAGAATGTTTTTCACGTGAAATATTTTCTGGATCCCAAGCCATGAATGTGAAATGTGCCGGGAATGACCATATTTGACCTTCTGTTTCGTCGATCGGGTGTCCTTCTAAATACATAGAAAGCAATTGATCACCTTTTTGACACACCATTGTCAAATTAAATATGTAATTGCCAATTTTAAACTTTGGGCTTTGAAAACGTCCCTTCTCTATCAATATTTTACTAAGATCATTGACACCAAATGTGTGATAACCTATAATTGAATCAAGACCTTGTGGAGCAGGCTCCAAAATCTCTTTTGCCATCTCATCAAAATTTATTTCCGGTAATTCCAAATTGCCTAAGTCTTTAATGAAAGAACTAGACATAGATTCATCGGAAGGTGATGAGATGTCAATGCCCATGTCAATTGGCTCAAGACGGGTGTCTATCTCGGCATTTAATGGTAAATCTTGGTTACCTCTATCTTGTTTATTCAATTCTGTATTATCCAATACGTCTAAAGATTCAATACTTGTATCCATTGATGTATGTAACGTTCGTTCAAGAATTTATGTAGAAAGAACAGTATAATTACAATCACTTATAATGCGTAGCCTCCTCACTCCTTCAAATCAAGTTACACGTTCCGTGGCGGTCCTCAAAAAATAAAAAAATGGATTTGCGAGGCGGATACAATTGAGAGAACTGTCTTACATGCCAATTTAATTGGATTAAAACATAACTACATTACTTACATACCACAATGAAAAAACATCAATCTTCCTCTTCGATGTCAGAATAGTCGATATCCCATTGATCCTCTATGGAATGGAGATCATCGTTTGTAGTCTCATCACCTTGTAGATCACATAGTTTTTTATTCTTATCATTCAAAAGATGTTTGAAATTCTTTTGCTCCTTCCGACTATTCCAATTAAGTATTCTGCTGACACTTTCAAAATATTCTACGCTGGAGTTTTTGACAGTAGGGAAAGGGTATCTTGAAGCACAAATAGTAACATAACCCCCAATATCTACCTTAACTCTGTTCCTCCCATCAAATGCTGCCCAAGCTGTAGATCGGCTTCGTAATGGAACCTTTATCATCAGCTTAATTGAATCAGGTAGCATTATTGGTCTAAAGGAAAGTGTATGTGGACAAATCGGAGTAACGCAAATGCAACTAACTTCTGGATGAACTAAACTGCCACCAGCCGACAAGCTGTATGCAGTTGAACCAGTGGGTGTAGCAATTATCAAACCATCTGCCTGTGCTACTGTGAGTAGTTTGTCATCTCCATAAAGTTCTAGCATCGTTACATAAGGTGACGGTCCACGGTCAACGGTCAGCTCATTTAACACTTGTTGTTCACATACCAAGTCACCTTTAGAATTATGGACTCTGCAAGTGAATCTCATCCTCAGATCAGTATTTACTCCTTTCTCTATAGCATTTTTCAGCACGTCCCTAAAATTCTCATATGCAAAACAAGTTAAGAATCCAAGTGATCCTAATGAGAAAGACAATATAGGAGGAACCACATTTTGAAACAATGTTGATGCATGTAAAACTGTACCATCACCGCCAAGCGTAATAACAAAATCAAACGGAATGTCATTATTCTTAATCATATTTTTATCCCAATATCTTAACCTAAGTTCGCCATTTGGAACTGCAGATGCAATTGCTGGTGCATTAAAACGAGCACTATGAGATAATTTGGTATCCACAAAAACAACCAAATGTTGGAATTCTGTTAAGAGCCATTCTGTCATTTCATTTGTTAAATATACCAAAGAGTTATCTCTGGCCTTTGTAATTATCATCACATTATTGACATTGAGATGTATTGTTGCCCTATTCAGTCTTTTAGCTAATGCTCGGACACTATGAGCAGTTTTGGCTAGTTCCATATGGGATCGTACAGATTTTAATCCTTGTGTATCTGATAACGTGTTAAATAATGTAACATCATTTTCAGAGTCCTTAACAGTGCATCCATCTTGATCATCTTTCAACTTTGAAATAATATTCTTGTGTAAAGTGCTACTTGTAACACATGTAGAATCTGACAGAGAGGTACTTGAAGAAGAATTGGAATTGATTGGTATACCTTTGAAAGAAACAGGTTGTGATGTATGATGTGCTCGTTGGGCTTCTGAGATTAACGCTTGGTGTAAAATTGGTTCCTTCAACGTGGTACTTGAAGACCGACGAAATGTTAGCTTGTTGTTGTTTTCCATTGTGTTACAGATGTCAAACTTATATAGTATGTTTATTAGATAAGTTAATATATAATTTAAACAATAATTGGCAAACCCTGAAAACAAAATATGAAAAATGGCTCTGAGATTTCGGAGATAATTTTATTTCACCCCCACATTTCAATGTTATTTGATTATTGGTACAATTTCTGAACTAGAATTCTCTCAATCTTAATTAAAAACCGACAATATATTCACTTTTAAAAGCTACAAATGGTATTTATAAAAGTTTAGAATTCTTTAGTAACACGGCAAGTCCAGTTAGATTGATCTAACAATGGAAGTGACGCACCAAGACACCAGCCCAGTTCATTACCTCCAATGGTTTTTGCAGTTTTCAATTCTCTTCTTAAAGGAATGTCATAACCTGTATGTAATAACGAAATCATAAAGTTAAGATCTAAACACCATAATGGTTCATCTTCTAACTCTCTGATGTGTTCAGGTTGTGTGAAATATTGATCCCAGAGGTGAGATCCCGCACAAACTGATTCCATAATGTCATTGACCTCCTTCAATGTAAATGATTCTGGCATACCAATTGGTTGTAATCTATCGTAGAAATATGAAAATACATACATGTCTGAATTAGGACCAAATTGTTCTTCAAATGATGGTTGGTAGATACCATTGAAAGAACAAGATTTAGATTCACATTCTAAATCTTTGTTTAAAATAGAGTCAGTCAACATTTTACACTGACCTGAAAGCGACTCGGGATTTCCCTTTTTAGGAGAAATAAAATTAACTGCGTATCTGTCGCCACTTTCCATTTCAACAATAACATTTTCAGCAAGAACACCTGGAGGAACACATGGATTTTCAATTGTTGTATCTGCTACTGCTTCCTTCATAGATGAAGATATAGTATTAAGTTTCAAACCTCTCTTCAGTTCTGTAGTGACAAGGGCCGCATTGACTTTATTTCTTGCCTGCATTAAACCATAACCCAAATGAGAGTATTGATATAAGGTAAACTTTCTTCCACCAAATTCAATTTCATATTTATGATCTCCCTCAAGTAAAGAGTCACCGTCAGTTGGCTCAAAAACAACTTGGGTGGAACCTCCACCAAGATCAAAAATAGCAGCAGTATCTTGCCTCTTGGAAGTGCCGATATTATTGAGTAAATAATTTGTAGTGATCCATGCATAAACACCTTCATCAGAACCGTCCATAATAGAAATACCATCACCTTCAACAACCGGGAATGGATAATTAGTTTCCAAATGACGTCTAACTTCCTGTAAAATTGCATCTGACTTTGTTTCACCCAAAAGTCTCAATCCAGCAGTTGCCTTCACTGCAACTGGGGAGCAATTTTGTTTCTCCTTTGGAATAGACTTTAATGCCAATTCTAACAATGGATCTAATGAAGCTGCAGCACCTTTGGTATCAGTATCAAAAGAAGAAAGACCAGGCTTCAACATCTTGAACTCTTCATTGATCAAAACAGGAGGAGAAACAGATGTATCAAAGGAATAAACATGAACACGAGATCCAGTCGAGCCTGCATCAATCATAATGACATACTCATGGTTTTTTGATGAACTACTAGATTTTGACTCATTATCTGGCTTTTTGTTATTTGTATTGGTCTTCTTTTTCACATCAGTATCAACACTAGACTTGTCTTTATTCTTAGTTTGTTCACTTGCTTGGTTTAAGTTCTTAGATTGATCAACTCCCTTTGAATCTTTGGAAGTTGCAAATGGATCTATTTCTGCTTGCTTTTCAGCCTTTTCAATACTTTGTTCCTTAGACTTCAAAGAAGCGTCCGATCCTTGAATTCTTTCCGTTTTCTTGGTGCCAACAACTTGTGGGCCGTTCTTCTTCTTCTCAGCTGTAACATCTTGCTCAATCTTTGCACCTGACAATAAACTTGAATCTGTGTTCTTGTCTGTTAATCCAACGCCATTTGCTGGGGCAACGGAATCGCCAACACCATAATCAGCTTTGTGAACAGCTGATAGATTTGGAGTTTTGGCATTCGAAGAACTGGAAACAGAAAACACCAAAGTAATCACTAACATAAGTGCAACAGCACCCAGAACATATGGCTTATTTCTACGACCAATGGAGATCATTATTGTGCTGTTGAATGGAAAAGTAATTGAGATGATTGTACAGGGGCATAAGAAACGCCAAAAGACGTCGATGAAAACGCATCGAATTTTTCATGCGAACTAAATCCACAATACACGATCGGTGTAATTTTAGTCATTAATAACAAGCAAAATACACTCTTGACAAAAAGGAATGGGTCCACATTTAAAAAAATTGAAAGAAGGAGCTCTTCCGAAAAGAAAGTCACAGAAAAATCTGGGCCGTCCTCCAACCAAATCCTGTAATAACGTTGAAACTGCAATCAGCCATAGAGTATCAGTTGTTTCTGAATTATCATCCAGCTTAGCAAAGATTAATGACCCTTTGTTAACAGAATATCAGATACGTGATCTTAATGATAAAATTAACCGATTATTGAAAGAAAGAAGAGCTTGGGAATATCGTATTAAAGAACTTGGAGGGCCCGATTTTAGGAAACAAATAGAAACAAATGACTCTTTTACCCTTAAAGGATACAAATACTTTGGGCGAGCTAGAGAATTGCCTGATGTAGTGAAATTACTAGAAGAAGTTACGTTAAAAAAAAGTAATGATAAAACTATTGCTAATGAAAAAAGGCGTAAAGAGATGTTTGATGATAAGAAGCATTGGCCAAACTACTATTTGAATATCAATGCCAACTCGCCTGTTTTTGAAGAAAATGAAGGTTCTGAACTTTTAAGCTTTCGGGCATCAGAAACTGCACCGATTACACAAAATTTGGAGTTTATGAAACAGTTCTTAATAAAAGAAAAGAAGAAGTATCTCCTTATGAGAATAAGATCACAAAAGTAGCTTGATACACGGCAATTATACCCTATTTACAAACTAAAATAAAAGATTGATACCTTTTCTTAGTATTTCTCTTAAATTACTAGAATAGTTCCTTTCATCCTCCCAGATAACTCTATCGATTTCTCTTCTACCCGAATCCAAATCAATTTGATCAAGTCGATGCAATTTTGACCCCCTTAATAATTTATATCCAATGTAACATATGCTAAATAACATTAATGATCCATAACTGGAAAAGAAAAATGCTGTTGACCATTGACCTTTTAAAAACACAACAAAGCCAGCAGCAAACATCAAAATCAGACTGACTGTCATTGCCAAATATGCCAAATATGGTTGGAAAGGTGCAGAATACGGATAGTCTGTATCATCTCTGCTGATGATATCTGGTCTCATTTTCAAAGCATAGTAAAATCTGATATACGACAAGCACATACATGACCAAACCAATAAACCAGATGTAGCACATAAACTGACTAAACGTTCAAAAACTAATGCTGTATTATTTTGAACTGAAAGGAAACTTAGCAGTCCAAAAGCCATAGTGAACAAAACACTAGTGTATGGTACACCACGTTTAGTACATAATGAAAAAATCTTGGGTGCTTTGTTTTGTATGCTCATGAAATATAACGTTCTCGAACTAGTGTACAGCTGAGAGGAAGCAGATGTCAATGCAAAATACAACAAAAAGCCATTAACAGCTGCAGCAAATGAACATACTCCTGCATTTTGAATCGCCATAACCCATGGACTTTGATTCCCATTAGAAAATCCAGCCCAATGAAACATGTAACTATTGCAGTGACCGCCACTCAAAATAGATACAATTCTATCTTGTTCCTCAATGGTCACTTTATTAACTTTTGAGCTTGCAAAATAGCGGAGCAGTCTAGGATCGCCGCTATAAACATTCAAACCAACCAAGAAAATAGCAATAATGTAAAAGAGAACTATTCTCAAGTAAATATTCTTGGTAGCACTAGGAATAGCTTTCCTTGGATTTCGTGATTCACTGCCTGCAATGATCACCGATTCTGTACCAACATATGCATAACTAGCAACAACTGATGCAATTAAAACTTGAAGAAATCTTCCTAAATTACCCCCAATTCCATCCAAAGACCCTAAACCAACATCATTTACATCAAATGTCGGTCTAAACAATCCAAACGTTATATCATTAGCTAAGTCTGACTTTCTAGAGTCCCAATACTTAAATCCAATTTTTTCATGCAATGGTCCCGAACCTCCTGTATTCAAGATCACCATGTATATCATCAATGAGAGCAATATTAGTAATTTGATTATTGTAGAGTAAAATTCAAATTCTCCATAAACTCTTATATCAAATAAATTCAAACTTAAGGTGAATACAAAAAATAAGGTTAGCCAACCAGCAGTTTTAGGTCCGGGAATGTCAAGGGATTTGTAAAAAGAAAGCATAATGGCACTAGCTGTGATTTCAGTAGCTAAACTGATAGCATATGTGAACCAGTAGAGTACACCAAGAGCAAATCCAAAAGCATCGTCAACAAATCGTGATGCAATTCCTGAAACACCACCACAAAGCGGGATTAAAGTAACTATTTCGCAAAACGACAACATGGTTGAAACGACTACTGCACCCGTTATGGTAAATCCCAATAAACAACCAAAAGGCCCAGCTATTGTGAACGCTTTTCCAGAGGATAATAACAAACCAACACCAAGAGTTCCCCCTAAAGCAATTTGATGTAAATGACGAACTTTAAGTTTTCGTTGAATTTGATATCTATTAGCTCTTTGAATTCTTGCAATACGTACAGGATTTATTTTATTGAAAAAACGTAAGATTGCAGAAGAACCTCTTTGGTTGGATTCTTTCGGATCAAAATCAGAATATTGATCAATCCTATGAAATGCATAATCAACTTTTTCCTGTTGACTTACAACCATGTCAATTTCACTGCTATCTAACTCTGAAAAATTTTGAAATTTCTTGAACGGCTGATTATCAATAGGTAGATCATCTAATCGGATTTCGTCATCAATAGGAATCGAACTATATGTTGAACTATTATCTCGAAAAATCATTTCATTTTGTTGTTGTTTATGCTGTGTTTGTCTATGAAATGGCCTAGTAAACCTTTTAACGAGATTGTGATGTGATTTTTTAGGTTGTTCTATCTCTGTCCACTCTTTGGGATCATCTGCTTGAGCAAACATATAATTCAATTCAGTCTCATCTAATACAGGTAAAATATTACTTTGAGTAGTATTATATGCGATCTTCTTCCCTTTGAGTTTAGCAAGTTTACTGATCCTTTTCTCAATTATTTCCTCCCGGTGCAACATCCTATTATATTGCTCAAAGTCCGTAACATTAAGATTTTCCTTCGGTTTCGAGTTATCATACTTGGTATATAAAGTATTAAAATATGACTTTTTATTGGTAGGGTGTTCATCAAACGATTCATTGTCTAATATTCGATGTAAAACGGAGCTGCGGATATCATCAGATGCCGAAGCAGTTGAAGATGAAACACTTTGCCTTTTCTGTAATTCAGTTTCTAAATCTATAATGTCTGTTTCTATCGAAGGTGACTTCCCTAAGACTGGAATATTGTTAAGATCGATATTTCCCGATACTGACGTATTCTGGTGCCACCATGATAATTTCACTTTATGGTCTTGTTCTATTTTTGGAAATAAACTCTTTTCATCACCGTCACTATCATCAGTACCATCCTCAAAATTTGAATCAACGGTTGTATTTCGTGCAGGATTCATACCCATTTGAGAGACAATAAGAGTAAATCGCCTGTGATATCATATAGAAAAAATAGATCGGGTTGATAAAAAAGCCAAGCCACCCAAATACATTTTGCATGGAACTATTGAACTACACTTTTAAAGCCCGGCTTGATTTGCAATACCAAAATACTAATGGTAAGCAATAATGTTAGAAATGTTATAAATGCAGATACATGTAAAAGGCATAATGTGAATACATTTTCTTTTGATGTAAACTTAATTTTTCCAATGCCATACTAGATACCGTTTAAAGATTACTTTATCTTATTAGCAAAGTTTTTGACACAATGCAATGTAATAAGGACAATAAGTAGCAGGCAATACCACCTGTGTTACAAGTAAGCATAATCTTTGATGAGAAATAGAGTATGTGATTGAGTTCGAATTCTCAAATTTCAGTCAGCGAGGACACACTTCCACGATTTTTGGAATTCGATCCCAAAAGGACACGAAAGAAGACATAACAGTTGACCTGCTCAACGAGAAACCATGTCTGCACAAACTCAACAGAAGGTACCATTGTCTAGTGACAAAAACCCTGTAGCTATTGCTATAGCTAATGCTGTTAGATACAACAAAGAGCTAAAACAAAGACAAGGTATTCTATCTACTACAAAAAATAAAGTGGACTTTTTCAGATACAAGAGGTTTATTAGGGCAATTCAAAGTGAAAGTTATAAGAAACAACAAGAAAAATCAAAATTGATTCCACCAGTTCCTGTTGATGTTGGCGGAATCAACCAGATTTTTGTTATGTTGATTCAAAACCAAATAATTATTCCTGTGGAAAAATTGAAAACAAAAGATTCCAAAGCTAAAAACTTACCAGTCGACAAAAAGACACCAGGATTACAACAATCAAACAAGGCAGTTCTTCAAGACGATGAATACTACATGTGGGCTTATACACCACCAAATCCATTTATGATGCTTTACTCTATTCTTGCAATTATAGCTGTTTTTGCTGTGATTTTATTCCCATTATGGCCATTCTGGATGAGAAAAGGTGTGTGGTACCTCAGTACATCTCTTTTAATATTTTTGGGTTTGTTTTTTGCTATAGCTATAGTCAGGCTTATCATATATCTAATTACACTGGCTACTATGTCAAAACAATTTTGGTTGTTCCCTAACTTATTTGAAGATTGTGGTGTTATTGAAAGTTTTAAGCCATTGTATGGATGGGAAGATCCAAACAAGATGAAATCAAAAAAATCAAAGAAGGCATCGAAGGCTCCAGCGGTAGCCTCAACCACTGATTCAAAACAAAACTTGAAGCCTGTAAGTGAATCGCAAACCACTTCAAGCAAGCCAACCACAACTGCAGATTCGACAAAGCAACGTAAGGTCACATTAGAAGAAGTTGACGAGTAGATGATGTAATACGCTTAGAGTTATAAATCATTGACATATTTGTAATCTATGTAGAAAAATTCAGATAAATCAATCTATAATTAAGAAGAGTAAGTTTGCTTAGGGAAAGGATAAGATGGACCTACTTCTTGAATAGAAAGTTTGGCTAACCAGTGACCCATATCAATAGAATCCTTTAAGTTTTTACCTTCAACAAGTCCGGCAGTAAACCCAGCTGCAAAAGCATCACCGGCACCGTTTGTGTCAACAATCTTGGAAGCATCTAAAGCATGAACTGGGAATTCTTCAGCAGTAGATTCTTTAGTGTTAAAATCATATGTGACTGCTAAAGTAGGATCAGTACCTTGTGTGAAAATAACAGTTCTTGGTTTAGCTGTATTTTCCTTTGGAAGTTGAGCAATGATTTTAGCAATTTCCTTCAAGTCGGTGGTACCTAAATTATGAGATTCAGCGTAAGCAGCAGCTTCAGATTCATTACAAATAATGTAGTCAGCGTATGGGACACAGCTGTCTAATGCTTCCTTGAAAAATTGTGGAATAAATGGTGCAGAGAAATTCAGAATTAAATCTTTCTTTTCCTTTGCTGCATGCTTACCAAGCAATTGGATAGCTTCTGGTGAAACAGTCAAGTGGAAACCACCAATGTAGAAAACTTTAGCACCTTCAACATGTTTCCAGTTTTCTGGCTTTTCTAAATGGGAAGCCTTAAAATGGTTTGCTGCTGCAAGGTCAGTAACTAAAGATCTATTAACACCATTAATGAGAGCTGCACACTTACCTGTTGCAATATCATCTTGAACTTGATATGCGGTTGCTAAACCGACAGATGCATTTGCTTCGAGTAATTTTTCGGCGTAGACATCTTTACCAACAGAACCAAAGTAAATGACAGAATTAGAAGGTAAAACGTATTGAGCACCTCTAGCAGTGTTTTGAGCTGCACCACCTGCAACAAGTTTAATGTCGTCAAACTTAAGAATTTCGTCAAAAATTGGCATGTGTTTTTCTTCTACCAAAATTGCATCATTGTCCTTTAAATCGTATTTTTGTAAAAAATCTTTTTCAACGTCAACTTGAATATCAAGTAATGGGTTACCTAAACAAACTAAATCGTATGCCATTTTATTATATTATATCTGTAGAGAAATGTCAAAAGCAAAAAGGAAGAAGCTTGAAAGAAGTTAAAAGGATATTTCAGTTCTTCAACAATTGCGCATGTGCAATCAATTTGAAAAAATGGACCATGTGAAAAATGTGAACCCATTTCGTGACTTCTGCACTTAACTATACAAGATGTAAAAAGTTTATACATGGAAAGGAGTATCTATTTGAGGCGATGAATATCAATTAAGGCATTTAAGCAGTGTTAAATAAACCTGAAGTTCATCAAGTTTTGGAAACCTCCAAAACTATCATTTGCATATCCGCATCCGCTATTGCTGTAGACGTTTTGCGCTTTTGGCATCCATTCTGAAAGATTGCGGAATCTACGGTCAGAACTTGGATGTGTACTGAGTAACTCTGGAGGAGATCCACCTTGTCTCTGTTCTACTCTTTTCATGTTTTTCCATAATTTCGGTGCTTGTGTAGGATTAAAACATGCCCGTGACATAACCATTAATCCTATATAATCTGCTTCTGTTTCCATCTCACGTGAAAAACTATTGTTAAGTATAGCATTGACAAGAATATCACCAGGTTGAGTCGTACCAAAAATAGAGTATAGAACAAGATTTAACGTAATAAGGAAAGGTGAAAGGGTCAACTTTTCACCCATATGGTCGGCTAATAAATGACCAAGTTCGTGTCCTAAAACAGTAGCTAATCCATCTTCATCTTCACAAATAGGCAAAATTGATTTAAAGATGAAAACTTGACCACCACCAATAACAAAGGCATTTGGGGATGGTTGACCCATTCTAACATCATCGATAACATAAAATTTCCATTGGTCTAAGGGAATATCTTGCTTTCCAAGTACTGCAAAAAGATTCACTCTTTCGCCTGTCTCTGGATCTACGTAATCATGTGCAGCAGTGATGAGACGAATCATCACTTTCCTAACTTTCCTTGAAATTGGGTGTGATTCAGGCAGCATGAAGTTTCCAAACTGACTCATTACTTGTCTGTAGCTCATATTTGTAAACTGGTTCTCAACCCAGTTAGCTGTAATCATCAATCT
This sequence comes from Pichia norvegensis, assembly GCA_030570285.1. Taxonomy (NCBI): domain Eukaryota; kingdom Fungi; phylum Ascomycota; class Pichiomycetes; order Pichiales; family Pichiaceae; genus Pichia; species Pichia norvegensis. Next base: position 163,726 of record JAJLVM010000173.1, read on the forward strand.
ACGCCTTTTGGTGACAGGTGCCTCTTCGATGTGTGATACGATGAAAACACCAAATAGTCCTGCACCCCAATAGACAATTCTTTTCTGTTTTGGATTTAGATTCTTCCATATTTGATAGAAACTAGCACGACCTTGGTACCCTTGGTAACCTTGGCGTCTGCCATCAAAGTAAACGTAACTTGGAGTCCTTCTCTGATGATAAAATTTGCTAAAATTCAATGGCTTTATAAAGGTTGATCTGTTCAGCAAATTGACTCTTGCTGTATTTAGTAGATTAGATCTCCACATCTGATGTCAAGTATAGAGAAATAACTTTGTTGGTCAATAAAGTGAAGAAAAGCACAAATCGGACAACCCCGGATTATCAAATCGGGCCGGAGAGAGTGAGTTTGATTTTTTTCAACAAATCAACACAAACCGAATCATCATCTTTTCAGACTTCATGATATTTTCCAACACAAAAACTTTAATCAATGTCTTCACGTGAAGTAACTATATATAACCCTTTGGTGCTTTTATATGGATTAGGGACATCAATAACGATAATTGGGGGTTATACTCTATATTCCAAATATTTCAAAAGAATACAAAGAGCTGTTGATATTCCAAGATATTACCTGAGATCACGATGGTTATACGGTAAAGTAACTTCCGTTGGTGACGGTGATAACTTCAGACTATACCATCTCCCTGGAGGAGTTTTTGCAGGTTGGGGTTGGATTAGAAAAGTACCACAAATCAATAAATTCAAGGAAGTGAAAGGTGAAACAATTAGTGTCAGGATATGTGGTGCAGATGCACCAGAACGCTCACATTTTGGTAAACCAGCACAACCATTTAGTGAAGAAGCTTTGGATTGGCTTAGAAATTATATTTTAGGAAGATGGGTTTATGTTAAACCTCTGAGCATTGATCAGTATCAAAGATGCGTTGCTAGGGTATTAGTATTGAAATGGAATGGATTTAAGGATGTTAGTGAAGAAATGATTAAGGCAGGTTTAGCAACAGTCTATGAGGCAAAAACAGGAACGGAATTTGATGGAAGAGAACACATTTATAGAAAAAGGGAAGCACAGGCTCAAAAGAAGAAAAGAGGTATGTGGAACATTGATCAGAAGAAGTTCTTAACTCCTCGTGAATATAAAAACAAATATAACTAATAATATGGTGGAACAATTATATATATAAAATATTCAGCATTTAACGTCAATTCCTCTTCTCTTTTCAGACTCTCTTAACTCAAACATGACTTGAGAAGCAATGAAAAGACATACGGATGATGAAACAAAGAAAACAATACCATCAAAAGTAGTAAGCATATCCTTCATTAATTTAATCATACCATCTTTTCCCAGACAGAAACCAAACAAATTAGCAATCATCATCATCCAGATGTTAACAACTGCGCCCATTGCACAAGCATGTCTAAACCACCAAGTACCTTTGTATGGTTGCATTGCCTTAGTTGCAATGATTTCAGGTAAAAGAAATAATACAACTGCCCAGCCCCACACGAGAAGCCTCAATTCAATATCATGCCAAATGGCAACAAATGTGAATACGGCAAATGATCCTAGAAGTCTATATCTAGATCCACCTAATGGAATGTAAATATATCTAATCACCCATTTATTATAAGATCTATGCCAAGCTCTCCAAAATTGCATTGTTGAAAAATTGTTATCCATACAACGAATCATATTTTCAGGTGGATCTATTTCATCACATAAAGCCCAAAAACGGAATAATCTCCATGGAATCAAAAGCTTCATCCAAATTATATTGAGATTGAAAAATCCAATCATTGATATTTGGAATGGGGAATCATTGTGCCATGCCTTAGCTTTTGATACAGCAACCACATAGATATAATGTAAAATAAATTCCATTACCAAAAAGCAGAATAAAAGTCGTAATCCATAAACCAAAGTTCGCTTCATGGTAATAGATGGCAATCTGTGATAAGACTGATAAATAAAATCATTAAAAGTGATTATAGGGCCAACGATGTATAATGGCGTGTATAATATGTAAGCAAGATAGTTTTTGAAAGAGTAAGTATCAATAGCTAGTGGTGCATCTAACCTTTCTCTCTCAGTTAATTCAGATATTATTCCTTGTGATTCTTTCAAAAGTGGAGATATTTGCTCTTCATTTGAATTTTTAGCTTTTGAGAGTGATGTTAATGGTATTTCATTATTAGAACTGCTCAGTTGGTCCAACCGTCTCAAATAATCAATATTGAAACTTAGAATACGAAGAAGAGTAAAATTGAAGAAAACGTCCCATCTTGCAATGAGTCCGTGAAACTTGTCCATAAATGCCAATAATGGGATCATTTCACCAAATCTTACATTCCTAAAACGATCATTAATAAATAAAGTACCAATCCCGTAAATCCAAAGTACTGCTTGGGCAACTTTTGGTTTATTTTTGAGTAGTCTTGTTGAAACAAATAAAACCATCACATGAAACAAAATTTTGAGAGCATTGAATCCATGAATAACTGCTAAAAATACAATTCCAAAAGTAATATCAAAATCAATCCTACCAATTCCAAATTGTTGTAAAGATACACGTAAAGCCTTATGAATCGCAACAAATCCTAACAACAGGAAAAAGTTATCTCTGAAAAATCTGTATTGAGCATCAGAGTTATCCACTTTTCTACCAAAAATCCATCCTTTAGAAAGGATACCTTCATATATTCTATAATTAGGATTGGTTTCATTACTTGCATCCATTGCAGTCTTAAACAAAATGGGCACAACTATCACGAAAGCGATCATGTAAAACCTGAACTCTGGGCTTGACCATCTGGAAGGTTTTGTTTCAATTTGCTTTCTACCAGAAGCACATAAACGAGTGTCTAATGTCTCTAATGCAAAAAATGGACATACAGACATCTCTTGTGGTGTAATTAAGGTTTCAAAGTATTAACCTATAATAAATGTGGGGTTGTCAGCTTAAACGAAAACAAAAATGTGCGATGAAAATTTATTGTACACACAATCAGTCTCTATGTTTCCAGTTGAAATATACAAATCTAGTATCATTTTTTCTTTTTCATAAGTTAAATATGAGTGATAAAGGGAACGATGGTATACCAGATTTGGAGAGAAGACCTAATCCTCCAGGGTGGGTTCAGCCAAAAGCACCATATAATCCATATGATCCAACAGATGTAAGACCTGCTGAAGGTTATCCAAGTGAGTTTAATGCACCAACAGCACTTAAAAAGAACACAGGACATATTGCAAGGGATTTAACAGATTATCAAAAGATCAGAATTGATATGAAGAAATTACAATACTATCCTAGACCTCCTAGTGAATTATATCCAGGAAGATACAAAGTTTTACGAAGAGTTAATCATAAAAGTAAGTTCAATAAAGGTGCAGATTTGACTGCTAAAGCGACAATATATGGTGTTATTTTATTTGGTGTTTTCTTTTATAAATGGAATGATCATGACAATATTTTCTCTCCATTTAGAAGAGTTCAACTCCGACTGCGTGAATTAATCCTTGGAAATCTATCTGACGAAGATTATAACGATCTTTACCATTATAAAAAGGATAAACCAATTCCACAAAAGCCTTTACCTTCGATAATGTATGAAAAGAATGCAGAAAATAACCTTGTTGGTGAGCAAGCCACTAATAATGAGTTTATCAAAGATAGATTTGGTAATAAGCACGTTGTTTATGCAGAGCATATTAAACAGAAAGAAGATGAAAATATGATTAAAGCATTGGATATTGCTCAACGACAGTTGGAATTGAATAAATTGAACACTGAGGACAAAAATAAAAAGCCATTTTGGAAAGTATGGTAATAATTACATGTAAATAAGAAATTGCTACAGCCTGATTAGACCTTCAATATATGAAGTTGTTAAATTATACACAAGAAATACACATATAGCGGTATATATATTATTGGATCAAATTTATTTGAGACCACCTCTTTTAATCAGAAAATCTTTAGCTTCGTTAATCTTGGTTGCCAAGTATGGTGATCCGCCCTTATCTGGATGATTTAGCAACATGATTCTTCTATGATTATCTTTTAATTTTTTAAGGTTCAAAGTAGACTCTTTCAAATCCAATATTCTTAAAGCTTCCTTTGCATTCATTTTTGGATCAAAACCACCTTTGAAGTATTTTGTACCTCCAGAACCAGATAATTTCTTGTATGCTCCAGCTGCAACATATGCAGCAGCAAAACATCCAGCAAATGAAATGAAAGGATGTGCTGACATGTACTCACCAGTTTGATTTAGGTAATGTTCAAACGTTTGTTCAAAAGTTGGATTAGATTGCTGAGTTGCGATTTCGACATTATTTCCAGACAAAGACTTTTCCCCTCCAATAGGAATAATTGGGGCTTCGATGTTATCTTTAGCCATTATTGTACTGTTGTCTACGAGTGAAAGGATGTATTGTGAAACTTACCCTTAGAAAGTAGATTTCAAGTTGCTGTAACGGGTGGAAAAAAAATCGGAGTCAAATTTGCGGTGCACGGAAGATTGTTGCCACCGAAAGTGAACTTGCTCTACAGCAACACCAAGCCGTGTAGACGAGTCCAATATAGCCGGTATAGGATTGGAATAAGATATAACAACTGATTATTATTTTAATTTAATAAGGTGTTGTTCAGTTTGTTGAAAGGAGAAGATGACAAACAAAATTGTATTAGGTAAAGTTTGTTCTGTTCCTTTTTGGGTAGCAGAATAGCAATGTGGAAAGTTTTGCATTTGACTATGTTTCAAATTGTTTATACTGTGTTTAGTTTCTTTAGGTCTTATCTTTTGGTATGAAACATTTCTACTCATGCAGCCTATTGAACTTACATTAGAACAGGTTATTAAATTCTCAGGTGATTCCCCAGCAGCTATGGCAGCTAAAGCAAGACTTAAACTAGGAATCAAATGCGAATATACTTATAGCAAAGTACCTGAATCAGGAATGAGTTTGAGAGTATACCCAGAACAGAGATTTGAGGATCAGTACAGTAAAACTCCTGAAGACTATGATAGCTCATCAACGCAAAACAAACAGCTGCAATCTTAAACTATTTCACATTGGTTAAAAAACATTGATTACTCTTTATTCTTTTCATAATTTTTTATAATCTTTTTATTACTTGATTGCATATTAAATAACTAATCTTATGGACGTTTTGCCTCATACCTTTGATAAAGGCTCGTCCAGGTTGAGGTTTTCCACTTCGGTTTAGGCCAGGCAGATTTTCGAGATCGAGCGTTTGATGCATTTCCATGGCAACTGACCTAATTGTGCAAGGTATGTCCTTACATTTCAACAGACTACTAAATTCTGTTGGTAATAGATCTATCAAATCTTGGATTTCTACTAGTTTAATTACCATATCTGCAGCATACTTGTGTCAATCGAGATTTTACGCCACAACAAATATGTCGACCAATTTTATTGCCCCACAAAAGCCAGTTTCATGGAATCACACTCCTGAAACTGTAATTTCAGAGACAGAAAAACTCATTGATGATGCAAAGAAGCTTGATGATTTAATTGGATCTATTCCGATTGAATCAGCAACAATTGAGACAGTGATCAAGCCATACGCTGATCTTGAAAACAAGCAGGCAGGTTTGAGTAATCAATTAACTTTTTACCAGCACGTTTCAGCAAACAAAGAATTAAGAGAAGCTTCAAATGAAGCAGATGCAAAGTTTAGAAAATATGGTATTGAAGCAGGGTTAAGAGAAGATGTTTTCAAAGTAATCAACAAGGTGTTTGAAGATAATAAAGAAAACAATGATTTGGACAGTGAAACTAAAAGATTTATTGAAAAACTATACAAGCAATATAGTAGAAACGGTCTTTCTTTGCCAGCAGATAAAAGAGAAAAAGTTAAGGAGTTGAAACAAGAACTTTCCACTTTAGCTTTGAAATTTTCCTCTAATTTAAGTGAAGATACAAGTTTCCTCTTGTTTTCAACAGAAGAATTGGAGGGTGTTCCACAAGATGTAGTAAATCAATTTGAAAAAGTTGAACATGAGGATGGATCTGTCAAATACAAAATGACTTACAAATACCCTGATCTTTTCCCTGTTCTTAAATATGCAAAGAATGAAAATACTAGAAAGGCTGCATTCATTGGAGATCAATCCAAATGTCCAGAGAATGCTGAAATTTTGAAGAAAGCAGTCAAGATTAGAGCAGAGTTAGCACATTTATTAGGTTATAAAAACCACTCAGAATTTGTCCTTGAGGAAAGAATGGCAAAGAATCCTGAGAATGTTATGACTTTCCTCAATGACTTGAAAGTTAGATTGAAACCTTTAGCTAAGAAGGAAGTTGACTACTTGAAATCTTTGAAGGCTGCAGAAGCTGGTGAATCAGACGATTACTTTGTTTGGGACCAAAGGTATTACCACACTAAAATGCTAGAAAATGATTTTAATGTCGACGAAATAAAAATTGCCGAATATTTTCCAATTAATAATACTATTGAAAAAATGTTATCTATATACGAAACCATTTTCAACCTCAAATTTATTGAAATTTCTCAGTCTCATGAAGATTACGATACTTGGCATGAAGATGTAAAGCAATTTCAGGTATGGAAATTAGATAACGATGATAAAACGTTTGTTGGTTACATTTATTTTGATTTACATCCAAGGGAAGGTAAATATGGACATGCAGCAAATTTTGGTTTAGTTCCAGCATATGAGGACGTTATCAGTGGAAAGAAAAATTACCCTTCAACTGCCTTAGTTTGTAACTTCACTAAAGATACAAAGGAGAAACCATCTCTTTTGAAGCATGGTGAAGTTGTTACATTTTTCCATGAATTAGGACATGGTATTCATGATATCTTGGGACAAACTAAATACTCTAGGTTTCACGGTACTTCTGTCAGTTGGGATTTTGTTGAGATGCCTTCTCAACTATTGGAGTATTTCTGTTGGGATCCAAAAATGTTAGTCAAATTGTCTTCACACTATAAAACAGGTGAATCATTGGCAGAAGATTTAATTCAATCATTAGTTTCGTCTAAGAACGTTAATGGTGCAATGTTCAATTTAAGACAATTGCATTTTGGTTTGTTTGATATGATGTTGCATACCTCTACAGATGGTAATGTCGATATTGATAGTTTATGGAATGACATGCGTGAAGAGATTTGTTTACTCAGCAATGGTGGTTTGAAAACTAAAGGTTATGGATCTTTTGGCCATTTGATGGGTGGTTATTCATCAGGTTATTATGGCTATTTGTGGTCTAATGTATTTGCTGCTGATGTTTTCTTTACCAAATTTGCGGAGGATCCACTCAATGTTAAAAACGGTTTGGAATACAGAAATAAGATTTTAGCAAGAGGTGGATCTCGTGATGAAATGGACAACTTGATTGATTTACTTGGTAGAAAGCCAGATAACACTGCTTTCTTAAAGGAACTTGGCTTATCCGATTAGGTGTAGTTTAATTTGTATTTAACTAAAGAAATATATATAGTTGATTAAAAGTTAGTAAAATAAAGACATAAAGTAAAAGAAATCATAAAGTAAATAAAGAAATATTATTGAATGGAGAAAGTAGTTTAACTAAACAGAAGTGGAGGGTTCAAAAAGTGAAATTGGTTCAAAACCATAATCTGGACCACGAGAGTGTTTCTCTGCGTAGACCATTGGAGGCTGACTTGCTCTATCAACTTTGATTTTATGTTCTTCAAATAAACTTCTTGTAGAAAAAGCTTGAAGAGGTTTGTAATGGGTATAGAGCTCCTCAATATTTTCTAAAGTCAAGTTTTCAGTTTCAGGAACTAAAAAGTAAACGAAAATTAATGCAGCAAAAGTAAATCCCATGAAAACATAGCCATATGAAAATCTGAGAACGGAAATAATTGAAGGAGTAAAGAATGCAATAATAAAACCCCAAATCCAATTAGCTGCAGTTGCTAATGCCATACCCTTAGATCTAGTTCTAAGTGGATATGTCTCAGAAACGACAACAAATACACCAGGTGCCCATGTGATTGCAAATAAGAAAATGAAGAGGCAGACAAGGAAAATCATAGCATATCCGGCTTCCTTGTCTGTTGGTTGATCATAACCGTTTGGATAAAGAATAGTTGATCCAATACTTGAAAAAACTAAAAGACAAACACCCATACCTGCTGAACCATAGATTAAATTTGGTCTTCTGCCGACTCTTTGAACGGTGTATAATGCAACAAATGTGGATAAAAAGTTGACTGCACCTAAAATTATGGATGTAATATAAGAGTTTTGTAAACCAACAGATTTAAAAATTGAAGTTCCGTAGTAGAAAAAGTAATTGTTACCGGTTAATTGCTGGAATGATTGTAATGCAATACCAATGATCAATCTTGTAAATAAGTGTGGCTTGCCTGTAACAACTTCTTTCCAACTAGCTTGACCGGCCTCCTTTTGTTTGACAATTGCAACAGTAATGTCTTGTAGCTCATTTAAAACTTTTTCATCTGTGTTTGGTAGCCCATTAACTTTAGCAATTGATTCTCTTGCTTCTTCCATCTTACCCTTTTCAATCAAGTATCTAGATGATTCTGGTAAAAATAACATACCAATAATCATCAAAATTGCCCAAGCAAAACACAATCCTAATGGAACTCTCCACTGTGCTGAATTGCTTAATGTTGATACCGTACCAAATGTTGTGATATAACCAAGCAAAATACCAAGTGTAATCATAAGCTGGTAGCAAGAGACTAAAATTCCTCTTAACTCTGATGGAGATGTTTCTGCAATAAACATAGGTGATAGAACAGATATAGATCCAACACCAAGACCAGAAACTATTCTGCCAACCATAAACTGTACCCAATGCTTAGAAGAAATTTGAACAGCAATACCGGTAATGTAAACTAACATTGTAAGAATCAAAGCAAGTTTTCTACCGAAAACGTCACCTAGTTTTGCCAACGTTAAACCACCAACTGCGCAACCAATATTAAAAATAGCAATGATCAAACCAACTCTGGTATTTGAAAATTCATATTCATTTGTTGAACTGTTAAACTCGGCAAATGTTTGCATAAATGTTGGCATTTGCACAAATCCAGATATTGTACCAGTATCCCAGCCAAACACAAATCCACCAAAGGCAACTAAAAGACATAAAATTGAAACAATAGTATGCTTTCCAATTAAAGAAAAGATTGTTTGCTTTGTTTCAATCTCTTTTTTGGATTGTTGAACTGAGCTTGATTCAGAATTTGGACTGGGAGTATAAAGAATCTCAGTGGTATTGGTTACAGCCAAAGTGTCAGGATTGACAGTGTTCGACTCTTTTGAGGAATGAGAAGATGATGTAGGTGAGAGAGAACTAGATACGATAAAGTTTTTGTCCATTGCTTTAGGCTTTATTCAAAGGAATGTTTTTGTGTCTGGAGTAAAAAATAAAAACATATCAAGACTAAATAGAATTAAAAGGAGAAAATGGTCATATTTATAGATGATCAAAATTGCAGAACATTTTACCATCTGTTAATAGATGATTCAGACAGAACAGAATGAAGCAAAACGGAACAGAACTTGCTTTGTGAAATCAAGAATGAAGTTTCGTCGCGGGGAGTGAACAGAACTGATTGTCTTGATACCATGCATAGAGACAACACTAAAATCCTCAACCAATCTAAGTTACTGCTCTATGATACTAATTGGTTTAAATAGACTTGTAGGACATCAGCTTTTGTTGTTTAATTATTTATGTAAAACGTATTTGTAGTTCCCTGAGAACTAGACCATAAGTTTTACGAAAGATGGCTACATAAACTGAAATTTTCCCGAAGTGCGATTCTTGTTTGATGTCAATCATTAGCAGAAGTTTGCAAGCTTATCTTATATAAGTGAATACCTCATATACAAGCAATTCAGTTATGGTATTAACCGGTATGCATACCTTGTATGCAAGAAACTTAAATGAAAAAGTGTCATTGAACAAGCTATGTCAGAGTTTAAAAGAATTATTCACTGATCTTGGGTTCCAAGTGCTTCAGATTAAGGCTTGCAAAAATCTGGCCTTACGTGGCCAGGCATACATATCCTTTAACGAGAATGTTGATTTAAATCATGTGATAGAGAAACTGAATACCAAACTTCTGTTTGATAAACCAATGGTATTAGAAATTGCGAAACAAAACTCCGATTTTGTAGTTGAGAAGTTTAGTTCCAATGATGAATATAAGAAGTACTTGGAAAAGGTACGAAAGGAGAGATTAGATCATCGCACTTCTCGTTTCAAAAGTGGAAAAAGGAAACGTGATGAATCAGATGGAAAAGAAAGAAGTCAAGAAGAAAATACAAAGAAGCGGAAATTGGCAATCAACACTGTTCCAAACAAAATGATGATAATTACAAACCTTTCCGAAGAAGTGACACAACAAGATTTGATTAATCTTTTAAGCCAATACACTGGATTTTTGACAGTTAATTATGTTTCTGTGCGACATCTTGCCTTGATTGAGTTTGAATCTGAACAAGATGCAATTAAATGTTACAAAGACTTAGGAAATGATGTAACCATAAAGGGTAAAACCAGTCTTCTAACTTATGCTAAAAAGTGATATTAGTGCAACTTTCAGATGTCTATTTACTTTTATAACTTATAGGATGTAAATCAACTGTATGTATTGTAATTTCGACGATTCAATAACTTGACAAAAGAGTTAGTTATACATTTCAAATCAAATGCTAAGCCGCTTGCAACAGAAATTTTGTCGTGTTTTTAAAGATTTACTTTAGAAGGTGTTAGAACAAGCAAAAATAACGTAACAAAATTGTCTCATAAAATATAATTTTGCTTGAGCTATTTTAATAAAAATAATAGTTATCTGACAGCATTTGAAAGAAATTACACTGTTTTTTAAATATTTAAATGTAGGACTTTTTACATAGTTGAGTTTTAAATTATAATTTTTCAAAATTCACCTAAGCAGTGTTTTATTATGCTTACGTAATTGTTTAGTATTGGCCATTTGTATATGTCAAAAAAGTCGTTGATCTATGAAAGCGATAACATCGCCGAAGATATTTGATAAGAGCCATGTAAACTAAAAAAGTTAAATAAGTCTTTCTAAACTAACAAATATTGAAAGATTAATCATTAATACAGTTTATCAGAAAATTTTGCTCTAGGCATTCAAATAAAGTGTAGTTACACCTCTATGATAAAACCATACACGAGTTACATTTGGCTCAGCAAAGACACATCTACTGTGGTTATCTGAGTTGCATTGCGAAAACGATTTTTTAAAGGTATAAACTTACTATTTCAATAGAAACTATTATGTACACGAATCATTAGTATTTACCACTAATAATGGTTTTGAAAGCTGTAAATAAACCTTCCTTCTTTTGACCACCTTTGTTAACATCTTCTATCAATCTACTATAGTAGTTTGGATTACCCTTTGGTGTCAGGAGCTTTTCACTAATAGAATAATAATTCCCCCATTTGTTTTCGTGTACATGCTTGATGGATTTTAGTTGTTGTTTCAAAATGTCTTCATTGAAAAGTTCATTTTGGTAATTTGGTTTCTCCTCAGCTTCATTGAAGATCATTTTCTTGAGTTTTGAAGGGTCAAGCTTAATCAAAACTTGCTTCTTTTTATCTTCAATGGATTTCTCCTCCTTTACTTCTTTAGGAACGGGTATTCCTCCGATATTGCAAAATCTCTCAATTTGTGAATATTTAAATGACGCATAATGCTTCACTTTATCAGCAGGAAACTGTGACAACACACTAACTATTTTCTTTGCAGTAGTAGACATCAGTAGTAGAATATTCTTAGTGAAATGTATTACGTTGGTGTATGAAGTGAAATTTTCTGAATACGAGTAAGATCCACTTCATTTCTTCAAGCCAATGAAAAATTCCATATTAAAAATTACTGAGAAAGTCCGCGCTTACGTAATCATTCATTTGCTATTACATTTTAACCTTTAAGCGTTTATAAGTCTATATATGAGTAAATAAAAATACAGGATATTAATAGTTTAGTGCCATATTAATTTTATCAACCACCATTGAAGAAGTTGTTAAAGCTTCGAAAGTTTTTTTGTTTCGGAGAGCTTCAATAGCTTGCTCTCTCAAGATTAATGATTCCGTAAATAGCTCTGCTATTTCTTTAATCTTCCAAACGGAAAGATTATCTTTTTTCAATTTTCTTTTCAAATTAAATAATAAGCTGGAGAGCTTTGTTAAATTTTGGATAGTCATAAATCTTTTGAATGCTTCTATTCTAATGTGTGGTGATAAATTTTCATCAGGTATTCCAATTGAATCTAGCAATGCTTCATCAAATCTCCAAAACGCTGCACTTGTCATTTTGTCGCTAATTTCATACTTCCCATCTTCGTTTAGCTCTTCCAAAAGAGGGAAATAAACGGAACTCCAATTACCCGCTAATATAAAATTGGAATCAGAAGAATCAATATTTAGTCCAACACTAGCAAGTTTTTCAAAAGTTTCATCGTGTAATGTAACAGGGTGAAAAATAAAGTGGACATGTTGTTTGTTTGAGTTATCATCAAATGCAGCATTTTTCAAGATATTTTTGATACACGGTATTATTGAAATTTGGGAAAGATTTATATCAAATTCATCGTCATTTTCAATATTTTTAAGATCTTCTGTTGTTATATTATCAAAATAGATGGATAACTTGAAAAAATTTGGAACTTCATTCAATATCTTTATAGTGTGTTGTAAAATTGCCGTTTTTATATCAAAATCAATCAGATCTGAATATACTACATGGTAATGTAATATAAGTTCAAATTGCTCAGTATAGTTTTTATTGAGAAGTTCAGTTATTATAGGTTGATCAATTTCATCTTCATGGACAAAATAATAGTCATCATCTTTTAAATTTTGAATTTTGTAAAAACTATCTGGCGAATATTTTTCAATTTCATTTTTAAAACAATGATCAATTACTATTTGAGTGAAGAAAAAGGGTAAGTCGTTTTGGTTGACAGTTTCCAAAGTAAAATAAAGTTCCCCGTAGTTGTTATAACCATCTACTTGTAAAGCATTAAGATCACTCAGTTTGCAATTAATGAAAATCTCACTTTCTGGATATAAACCTTCATGATATTCAACTTCGGAAGATTTTATAAGTTCAATTGTTACATTGACCAATGTGTTAAACTCATCATGAAATCGAGCAAAAGCTTGAATATCAACAGCTTCTTCTATATCAACAAATTTGAAAGGTACATCATATCTAACAGGAATTTTCAAGCTAACATCTTGTAAAGGATTTTGTATATAATGATCAAGAATATGATCTGGAATATATGATCTCTGTATGTACCATGCAATCAGTGTCAAAAAATAGTTATATCCAACACTAAACAGCAACACTGTGATTGGAATCACGTACCACTTTATCCCCCAACTTGATTTAAGGTTATCATCATGTCCGCATTTCTCATCAACATTTGTTTTCGTCGGTTGAAGATCCTCACTCATTGTTGTTGCTCTTCAGAGCAAGCAGGAGCAGTTCCTGCTATAGATTCAATTCAACCCCTGATGCAGCGGAGAAATTGAAAATTTCAACTCCATCAGTCTACATAACCGATAAAAAAAAATCACGGAATTTACATCTACTACTTTTCAAGATCAACTTTCAATAAACACCTATAATGTCAGGTAAATTACAACCTACAGAAGAAGAGCTTAAAGCTGAAACAGAGAAATTTCACTCAACACCAACAGCAGTTCTCAAAGAGTCTGAATTTGTTCATGATGTGTATAATGAAATTGCACAACATTTTTCACAAACTAGATACAAACCATGGCCAATTGTTGCAAATTTTTTAGAAACTCGTCGATCACGATCGATTGGTGTTGATGTTGGTTGTGGTAATGGAAAATACGTTGCTGTTAATCCTGAACTTTTCATTATAGGATCAGATTACTCAACTGGATTGATTGATCAAGCTCATGTTTTACATAAAGGTGAAAAATGTAATGATCTGATAGTTGCTGATGGTATGAATCTACCACATGCGAGTTCAATATTTGATTTTGCTATTTCTATTGCCGTTATTCACCATTTTGCAGACGAAGAGAGAAGAGTTGATGCTATAAAAGAGATCCTTAGAGTTTTGAAAACTGGTGGCCAAGCACTCATATATTGTTGGGCTTTAGAGCAGGAAAAATCCAGAAGAGGGTATAAGGAGGGAATGGAACAAGATATTTTGGTTCCTTGGGTATTAGCACCAAAGGGTAAAAAGAAGAAAACTGAGCAGGTTGATGGAGACACAAATGATAAGGAAAAGGAAAAGGCGCCTGTTAAAATGAGATTTTATCATTTGTACAAAAAGGGAGAGTTGGTGGATAATTGTACTAAAGCTGGTGGTAAAATTGTAGATGATGGTTATGAGAGAGATAATTGGTGGGTTATCGTTGAGAAAGTGTGAGAATAGTTCTTGCGATTGAAATGTATATATAAAGAGAGAGTGATAGAGTAAAGATTAACCAGGATATATAATTTTAATGTACTGATGATGTTGATATAACCATACTTAAGAGGATAAAACCTCGAAATATTTACAAGAAACGATTCTAATTTGAAAAGTTTCAATTATTATTGACTTCTTCAACTTTAGAATTTTCATTAACGTTCTTATTTGAGTTGAAGTTTAACATAGCATTTCTTCTTTCGATTCTTCCCTTTTTCATTAAATTTTTCAAAGCTACTGAATCCAATGGATCAAGTAATTCAAATGAGCAAAGTAATTCTTCAGAAACTCCCATAACTGCCCCCCAATTATCGAATTCACCACAGTAGTTAGGAGCAGAGAAAACTGTAACCAATGACCTCTCATTGAAAAATTCATAACCGTCTTCAACGACCATATGAGCTCTAACTACCAAATCAAATTGGAATTTATTTAAGAAATTGTTAATTGCCACTTTATTAAAACAATATGAAACACCTCTTTCATTATCTTCCCATTGATTTGGAGAATCTGTTGGATCTGACCAAAGTAAATCATTTAAAAGACCAAAATCTGGTACATCTGTTGGTCTTCTAATATTTCTAATTTCATCCATTGAATTTAAAACTGGTGATAAACCACCATGAACGCAAAAGATTTTAGATGCTACAATTGCAGCAATTGGTAAAGTATTAAAAGTATCAACAAATAATTTCCAAGTTTTCAAATTTGTTCTTCTTTTACATTCATCATAAAATCCATATTGTCTTGTAATTTGAGCACATTCATGATTACCTCTTAATAAAAAGAAATTTTCAGGAAATTTAATTTTATAACAAAGTAAAAGTAAAATTGTTTCCAAAGATTGTTTACCTCTATCAACATAATCACCAAGGAATAAGTAATTTGAGGCAGGAGGGAATCCACATTTTGAGAAAATTCTAATTAAATCAATGTATTGACCATGAATATCACCAACAATTTTAACTGGTGCACTCAATTCAAGTAATGTTGGTTGAGATAAAAATATTTCTCTTGCAACTGAACAGATTAGAGCAATTTCAGAATTTTTCAAACAAACAGATTTTGTTCTTTTACCAGAATATCCAGTATCTAGTAACCTTTGAATTAAATCTTCAATATTAAGATCATATTTTCGCCTATAGTCATAAGTATTTGGAGCTAGTGTATTTTCATCAAAATTAATCTGTTGATTTTCAATATTAGAAGCATTTTCAATTCCATCCAATTGTTGATTTTGTTGAATTCCATCAATTTCTTGATCATTTGGTTTATCTAAATCATCTGGTCCCTGTGAAGTATATTCATCATCAGTCATGATTGCATTACTATTATTATCATCCATCATTTGCCTTTTCTCCTCTTTAGAGAATGGCAATTTAATTTTGTTTGCAAATGAAGAAGAACGAGAGAATGATTTAGATGCTGGGGAAACAGGTGTTGAAGTTGAATCATGTGGAGAAGACATTGGTGGTATAGTTGGTGAATTCAAATGCATTTCATTGAATGAATCTATTGGTATGCCATGAGTTTCAGAATATGAAGAGGATCTGCTATTACGACTATGACTACTTGAACGTTTACTATTCCTACTATTGGAAGAGTTTATTGTATTAGATGAATTGCGTCGGGATATATTATTATAGTCAGAAGTTGTATTACTATGTGAACGTTCAACATTGGACATATGTTGGATTGAGTTGTCATTAATTGAAGAAGAAGAATTCATTCTTAGAATAGGAGATTTTGGTTTTAAAATAGCCATTGATGGAGGGACTTTCAGATTGGTTGAAATTTGTGGTATTTGACGTGAAGTATTTTGTTCATGTACCTGATTAATTGAACTCTCTTCATCATATATGTAATCATAATCAGTTTTATTAACTGGAGTTGTATCATTAGTAACTGAAGTTGTATTAGTAAGAGTTGTAGATTCATTCCTTTCTGAAGATTTGTTTGACCTGAAAGAACGTAATGATTTAAATGAGCTCCTCCTACTCTTTACACTTGGAGTGGACAGTACGTTAGGATTCCCTGTTGTTGGTTCAGAGAGAGGGTCATTGTCGAATTGTTCAGGTATATTTGAAGCAATATTGTTGTTCTTGTTGTTACTCAAACTGTTATTCTGTACAAGATTATTATCGACAGTAGATGTAGAACCAGTACTTCCAGAGGAAGAAGTCTTTGAAGAAGATTGTGAATGAATGTGAAGTTTGCTTGCCTTTGACGCCTTGCCCGATCTGAAGGACCGAGAAGACTTGACCGAACTGCCCGTGTCTGAACGGGGGAGACTCTGCTTGGAGCCCTCGTTACCCATTGTCGTTTGTGATAGAGCTGAAGCTGGGAGAATGCGTGTAGCGTGTAGCGTGGCAGCGTGCAGAGAGCACACCTGCAAACCCTCTTCTCTCCTTCCTCTTCTCTCCACCCTCTTCTCCTTCTTCTCTTGCCGTCCCCTCTCTTTCCCCTTCTTTCTCCCGCATCCACCCCGACCTTGACGAGCCCCTTTTGCACTGGGACTTCGCGCTGACTCCGGCTCTGTGCCAACAATGCAATTACGAGTGGATTGATTGATTGAGTGGATTGATTGAATGGATTGATTGATTGCTCAACCCATTTATCAACCCTTAAGGTATCTGTACACACCGGCTTGCGTTACTCTGAAGTACTACACCATTTTCTTTAAATTCTAAAAGCTGGAAGAAGAAAAAGGGACAAAAACAGTGGGGGAAAAGAACGAAAAAAAGAAAAAGAAATCAGTTTTTAGGTCCGACTAAAGATAATAAAGTTTTCAATTTTTCACATCATATTTTGCTAAAAAATTATTTCATTCACCACAACTTCTTTGCAAACAACACAATATCAACACCCATATACATCAATCTAATAATATGTGTGGTATCCTTGCAATTATTTCTTCTGACTCAAATACAAATGTTGCTTCAGAACTGTTCGATGGTTCCTTATACTTGCAACATAGAGGTCAAGATGCAGCTGGTATTTCAACTTGTGGTAAAGGTGGTAGATTATACCAATGTAAAGGTAATGGTATGGCTAGAGACGTTTTCACCCAAGAAAGAATGGCTAAATTGGTTGGTAATATGGGTATAGCTCATGTTAGATATCCAACTGCTGGTTCAAGTTCAAATTCTGAAGCACAACCCTTTTATGTTAATTCTCCTTATGGTATATCATTATCTCATAATGGTAATTTAACAAACACTTTCGAACTTAAAAATTATATGGATGAAGTTGTACATAGACATATCAATACTGAATCTGATTCTGAATTATTGTTAAATTTGTTTGCCGCAGAACTCGCAACTTATGATAAGTCTAGAGTTAATCAAAATGATATTTTTAAAGCATTAGAAGGTGTCTTCAAGAAAGTTAGAGGTGGTTATGCTTGTACTGCTATGCTGGCAGGTTATGGTATAATAGGTTTTAGAGATCCTAACGGTATTAGACCTCTTTTAATTGGTGAACGTCTGAAAGAAGATGGTTCAAGAGATTATATGTTAGCATCCGAATCCGTTGTTTTAAAAGCTCATGGTTACCAGGTTTATAGGGATATCTTACCAGGAGAGGCAGTCATTGTTACAAAAACTGATATGAAACCTGCATTCAAGCAAGTTGTACCAATGCAATCTTACACTCCAGATATTTTCGAATACGTTTATTTTGCAAGACCTGATTCCGTTTTAGATGGTATCTCCGTTTACAGATCAAGATTATTAATGGGTGAAAAATTAGCTTCTAAAATTACAAAATACTATACTGGATTAGACAAAAAGGTAACGGATGAAATTGACGTTGTTATTCCTGTACCTGATACATCCAGACATTCTGCACTTCAATGTGCAATCACTTTAAACGTTCCATATAGAGAAGGTTTCATCAAAAACAGATACGTTGGAAGAACTTTTATCATGCCAGATCAAAAGCAAAGGCAATCCTCAGTTCGTAGAAAGTTAAATGCTATGGCTTCTGAATTTTATGGGAAATCTGTTTTATTAGTTGATGACTCTATTGTCAGAGGTACAACTTCAAAGGAAATTGTACTCATGGCAAGAGAAGCAGGTGCAAAGAAAGTGTATTTTGCTTCTTGCTCCCCAATCATTGGACATAACCATATATATGGTATTGATTTGGCTGATAATAAACAATTGGTTGGTTATAAAAGATCAGAGGATGATGTTTCGAAAGTTATTGGCGCCGATAGAGTTTTCTATCAAGAACTAGATGATCTTATTGCTTGTTGTCAAAGAGACGACCTGATTAAAGGTCAAGAATTAGAACTTGCTTTAACACCTGTTGTATCCCGTGATGATACAATCAAATCTTTGATTCAAAGAGATGAGGAAATTCCTGAAATTACAGGTTATGAAGTAGGTGTCTTTACTGGTCATTACGTTACCGGTGATGAATCCGATTATATGGAAAGAGCAGAACAAGCTCGTAAAATGAATGAACGTGCTAAATCCGGTATTGAATTAATCGATGTAAAAGCGCCATCTGAGATTAACATGTTAAACGAAGGTGATTATTAGACATAAAAAGAGACCAAAAAAAAAATAAGATTACGTTATAGATTTATTTATTATTTTGACGAGATTCAAGTTTTAAATCTATAGGAATCCCTGCATTGATATAATTTAAAGCAGCTCGAGCTGCAGCTTCCTTCTTGTTGATTCCAACACCTGTCTGCGTTGAAGGATCTTCAGGGAACGCTGAAACCGTAGCTTCAAACTCACCACTAGGTAATTGCCTATACTCATACCTAGGTGTATACTTCCCTAATTTACCCATAATAGCGTAAAGATCATTTCTAGCGGTCTTCAATTTGGATTCTTCTTCAGTATCAATCTCTATCGAGCTCCTTAAAGAATTTGGAGTAACCCCATCTGATGCAACATTATTTTCAGTTAAATCAGCGTCTACATTTACTATAGGCGGACTTTTGAAAACTTTTATCACTGGTGTATCCTCAATAAGAGTTATAATTTCCTTGGCATTATCTGTATATTTTTTAAACCAAAGATCGGTTGATGACCTTTTCAAAAATGGGAAAATCTCATCTGAAATTGCCAATACGAGTGTAGCTACAGCTTGTGCAACTTTCTTACTCACAGATACAACTTTAGCCATTTCAACGTCATTAATCTTTAGCGTGCAAACAAATTCAGGCTTTGGAGTTTCCAATGGACTTATTTCGTATATCGCCTCCACGCTGTTGGTCTTCAATTGATTGAAATCTTGCCGCACCGTATGTAAGTACTTGTTCAATGCATCAGGTATTCCGTGCTCTGATGTAAGAGCGTTCTGTGTAGATTTAGTATCAGAATTGCGTCCGATTGAAGAATTATCGTCGGTAATGGACTCTATTTCCTTCGCTTTTGATTCCTCTTCTTCCTCATTATATCCCAGTATTAAAACGCACCATTTGTATAGTTCGTTCCAACTTTCCTTGGATTGGTTATCTTTTAAATTTAATTCATAAAAAACTCCTAAATATGAAAGGATCAATTTGTAATCGGGAACATTTTTAGTTAAAAATTTATAGTTTAGCTGAATATTATATGCGTTGGTTAGCAGTGAAAGAGATTTTTCGTTTATAATTGATTCGACAACTGCATATACTTTGTCTGTTGAAAATGTAAGATGTTTTTGGAAAAGTGTAACTTCAATAATATATTTCAACAACGTTGATCCCATCATGCAATACCTTTCATACTTTATAGGATCTTCTAAAATACCTGGTGCAAAAGAGCTTGGTTTTAAATATGGAAGAGGAGGGAACACTGGGAATATGTAAGGAATACGAGACGGATAGATGTAATTTGAGTTTATAAGTGATGGTAACCCACTGTGTATCATTCCAGGAAATTGAGGTGTGGAGTTTCTCATGTGACCTGGAAATTGCATAATTGAATGGAAATCCATATCGTTGTTGTACTTAGAGTACAATCTTAGTGCAAAACTGACATAAGGATCATTTATATCACTGTTATTATAATTAACTGGATTCAGTATTTCACTCAATGCCATTTGCATAGCATTAACTGCATCATATAGTTTACGAGTTCCTTGATTATCACTGCAGTTACTACTTGTAGATAGCTTTAAATCGTCCTGTTGTTGCATTGATGGTTTCCGAAAGGATGATTGACATCAAGTAATGTTTAAATGACTAGGAAAGTTCAAGTTAACAGAAAGGCCCTCGCGATGAAGAAAGGTTGAACTTACTGTGTTAGACCTATGCTGCCTGCTTAAATCAAGACATGTTCAGTCATTATGGACTCAAAAATGAGTTTGTTTTAAGCGTTGGCTGTTGTTTAATCACCGTAAACTATAATATCATTACTACAATGCTAGTAGACGTGTAGATGTGTAGCCAGAGACGGAACTCAGTTTTTGGTCTACCTCGATTGGGAAACATTTTTGCAACTGATTTTTTTTTTTTCAGTCAAGTTTTTCCATTTCTTTGAATAGTATAGAGCTATTTGACGAGTACGGTGTGAACACAGCAAAGATGGCGAAAAAGATTATATCCGATGAGATGATTGTTGACTCTGACGAAGGGTTG
Organism: Pichia norvegensis; assembly: GCA_030570285.1. Lineage (NCBI taxonomy): Eukaryota > Fungi > Ascomycota > Pichiomycetes > Pichiales > Pichiaceae > Pichia > Pichia norvegensis. The sequence continues at coordinate 184,812 of JAJLVM010000173.1, forward strand.
ACAACTGATTCCGAAACAGAAAGAGAAGTTGAAGCTAAGGCAGTTGAATTTGTTCCACCAAGAAAATACAATTTAAAGAAAGATAACAAGACACCAAAAATTTTAAAGAAACTAAATAAAAAAGAACAAGTATGGCTTTTTAAAGTACCAAAAGATGTGGATATTTCACAAATTAAATCATTACCTGTTGATTCTAATAATACGTTTAAAATTGGAAATAAAACATATGCTATAACTGAAGAGATCAACAAGGACAAGAATAAGTTTCAAGTTTTCATTCCAACCGAAAAGGACAGTAAGTTTCAAAGTTCTGGAATTCAAGTTACTAAATATGTTGATATTGTAGAACGTGTTCAAATACCTGAAATTGATTATTCAAAAGTTGTCGTTGAAAGACAAGACGTGGAGAAGGAGGAAGGATTACGTATGAGACATTTCCCAACAGGATACTATATCAAAGATTTTGAAGAAGCTAAGGAGCCTTATGTGCCGACCGAATCTGAAAAGAAGAGAAGATTAGAAGATGATGATAATGAAGAACCAAAGAAGAAGAGTAAGAAGGAGAAAAAAGACAAGAAGGAAAAGAAGGAAAAGAAAGAAAAGAAGGATAAAAAGAGTAAAAAGGATAAAAACTAATTAACTCGAAGCTTTATAGAGTAAGTTGCTACATAATATTTAAACAATTTCGAATTATAATTTGCGATTTTATTTCATTTGACTTGAATAATCTTTAAGTATACCCTTCATATGAATATTAGTAATTTTACCTCTTCTAGATTTCTTTTGTTTCCTTTCCTGCACAGAAGTTATTTTTTTACTCTTCATGGATTCAGGTTCTGCGTTTGTAGGTTTTAAACCATTGTCAATTAACAACTTAACCAGTTCGTCATGGTTAGGAATTGGGACAACATTCCACATTTCGTAAAAAATCATGTCTAATGTTTTATTCTTATTAGGATCGTCTTCTTTGTTTATTGCAGGTGCCTGACCTGTTAAGATTTCCCATGAATGGAAATTCTGTACACCGTTATAAACTTTGATCGGTAACTGATCCACGTTTAGCCAAATGTGTCTTGGAGAATTATCCTTTTTCGTTTTGTGAACAATGATTTTATTTTCCTTTTCAAGTTGTTCTATCGTAGGTAGACAATTATTCCAACCATCTTTCAACTGTTTTACGCTAAGTCCAGCAAATGCAGGTTGGTTTCTCAAAACGTTCAACAAATCATCAGCAGTTTTAATGTTATGAAGAGACAAGTATTGGAATGACTGTGTTTCAGGGTTATACTTAATTCTATCCACGTTTGTTAAACATTTCAAAAGCTGAGGATCAACTTTGAATCCAAGGGAAGACTCTAGTTCAAAGATAGGGACTTCACGGTCTTTACTTTTGATATAGTCCGATGAAGACATCAATTTCATTGTTAGAGTCCCATTCTGTTGATGTTCTCTAGCCATCTGAGCAGCTGCAGAGAGTTGCGATTTGGATTTATCATCATCGTCAAAATCATCATCGTCTTCAACGATAGTACTCTTTTGTTCAACTTTTGGTTTCTTCACGGTTGTAGTAGATACCGTTGGACCTGACCCTGAATCGACCTTCTCCACGGTTCTCTTTTGTGGCGGAAGCTCTGTGGCTCCTTTCAAGCTCTTCTTGAAAGCCGATAATTGCGATGCAAACGGATCAGCCATTGTAGAGTAACGCCTGCAGAGACTGTCGAACGATGAAGAAACCCTGTTGCAGAGGTCGGAACAGTTCAAATTTGGTAATCCCCTCTCTTGACGTTTTTTTTTTCTGTTTTCTTCGCTGTTGAAACTGAATAATTTCATTGCAGCTACACTTCACTTCCTTCGTTCTTCTCTTTACAACAAGCCTTGGCCATGCACTCAGATACGGGGAACAGCTAGAACCATTCGTGGTTTTGACTGTATCTGTGGTGGATGGTAGAGGACAGAGAGAACACCATACCAGCGTTAAAACCATCGTTTGCCAGGTCTTCCCTTTGGGCAACACTGTTGCTTTGGGAATTGACCCATGATCTTATGATGACCTACTGACTGGCACACCTAGTAATTGTAACTACTTATGTAATGTAACGATCCATCCTAGCAGAATGATCTAATGCTGCTATTTACTCTATTCGTTTGAAATTGAAACTCTTGGCCTTACGTTTTTTTTTCTCGCCTGTGGGAAAAACAAATATTTTTCACTTTCGACGAGGTCTCAGTGATTACGTCGGTGTCGATTAGTGGAAAAGGTTGATTCTGTATTGGCCTCTTTTTTCCTTTATTCTTGCAACAAACAACACCTGTATATACCACATCCATGCTCAGAAGTATATTGAGAACTGCGACCAGTGGTGTTTCACCATGTTTGACTAAGAGTGCATTATCGCGTGGCCACACCTCTATGCACAAATTGAACACTTTTAACTCGACTCGTTTATATTCTGAAAAGAAAGAGAACAAACCGTTATTAGACGAAGATATGCTTTCAAAAGCTGGTGTTGATACGGATGAACCGATTAAGAAAGAATCTGAAGGTTCTTCTCAACCAAAGGATGAATTTGAGCAAACAAAGTCTAGGAAGAACAATACAAAATCTACTATTGACAAGAAGAAAGAATTTTACTCACGTATGTTTTGGTATACTATTCTTGCAGGTAACTTAGGGTTCCTTGGATACATGGCAAGGGATTACGATCCTGTTGAGGAAGTAGAAATTTACGATGAAAAGGAACAAGGTTTCTCACACGTTTTCACTAGATTGAGGAAGAGATTACTTGGAGTTTCTGATGTTTTCAGTGAGCCTGCATTTACTGATTTACTTCCACCTAAGCAACCGGGTCAATATTCTCCACCATATACTTTAGTTCTTGAATTGGATGATATGTTAGTTCATTCATCATGGGATTATAAGAAAGGATGGAAAACTGCAAAGAGGCCAGGTCTTGATTACTTTTTAGGTTATTTGTCACAATACTATGAGATTGTTGTTTTCAGTAAATCATCTATGGCATTTGCAGAAAACATTGTTCAAAAGCTTGATCCATATCATGCGTTTATTTCATATTCATTATTTAAGGAAGTTTGTCGTTCAAAGGATAATAAACTGATTAAAGATTTGAGTTTACTTAATAGGGATTTGAGCAAAGTTATAATTATTGATCCTGATCAAGATTGTTATTCTATGCAACCAGAAAATGCGATTCCTGTTGCCAAATGGGATGGTAAAAAGGATGATGATTTGATTAGACTTATTCCATTCCTTGAATATCTTGCGACATCGAAAACTGCAGATGTTAGACAAGAACTTTCCAAGTTCCATGATAAGAGTCATATTCCGGAAGAATTTTCAGCAATGGAAGCCAGAATGAGAGAAGAGTGGCAAAAATCACAGGAGAAGAAGAAAGGTAATGATATTTTTTCAGCACTTTTAGGTATTCCACCATCTATGAGAGCATCTAAGAAGATGCCACTTGATCAAATCAGAGAAAACGGTCAAAGAAACTACTTACATATGTACAATTATCTTAAGGAGAATGGTGACAAGATGTTGAAAGAGGAACAGGAGAAGACCAAGGAGTTAATGGCGGATCAGAAACTAACGCTCGGCAAGATTGTCAATGAAGGTATGCCAACTGCTGAAGACATTGCCAAGGCAGCTGCTGAAAAGCAGTTGGAGGAGCAAAAGAAATAACTGTGATTTATTTGTACTAAATAACTATTGTTTGTACTAAATAACCGTGTATATATCAAGATTGTTACGAATTGATTTCCTAATGTGGAATATGCTCACTTTCATATGCGTGTACGTTACAATTACGTTGTATTCAGGATTACCATCAAGGTCATAACCTCGCAGTACTGATGACAATCCAATAATTCGTTGCAAATAGTGTAGTTTTGTATCTAACAATACGTTCTCTACACGGTACGCCTTGATGCCGTGATACTCTGTGAATCGTATTAACGCTACAAACCCTGCAGGATCGGCAATGGCGATCGCGTGTAGCTTTGTAAGTTCACAGCAGAGGTTTATTTTGTTGTTGTTACTGTCATCATTCTGCGAGAATATTGTGCTCGTTGAAGCTAGATTGTTGAGCATGAGATCGAACAACCCTGTTTTCACCCTCGTTGCAAGGAACAGGTACGATTGCATTTTTTGATGTTTGTTAAGGACAAACTGGAGTCTGCGGTTGAGTTGTGTGGTAGGGTTGAGTGCAAGCGGTTTGCAGTCAGCGCATACGTCCCCTGAGATATTCGGCACGTTTAAATGCTGTAGGTTTGCAGCGATGCCTAACTCTTTGAAAGGTTCACCTTGTTCTAAAGAGATGGATTGTGCAATTACATCATTCAACAGATGTTTGGGGAAGTTGTTGTCCCCTGTTAGTTCCTGTGGTGTGTGGACGGGCAGGAAAATGTTTTGCGGTATGAACTTGCAGAGCCAACCTAGAGTGTCAGCTATTTGCATGCAGTCCACGATTGCTAGATCTGCGTCAAGCAAGTACACAAATCCTTCAATTGTGGTACACGCGATGGTAACTGATTGGTTGATCGTTGTGACATCGATTGAAGGGATGTTGTCGAGTAGATCAGGCGACGAGTTGAGTTGACGAGCGCTTTGTTTGGTGAATGCAAAAGATGTTACCCTGTGAGAGTTGTCTGGCACGTAAAGCACGTGTTTGAACAGTTTCAGTCCCCAGGGGCTTGAGTTTGTGTTGATGAAGTAACCTACGGATACAATGAACTGTTTTTCGTGTGTTAGAATATCGACACGAACGTCGTTTTCAAGTGCTGGTGGATACACGGTGCCGTTGTGAGCTGCAAATAGTTTATCGACATCGATTTCCACTATGCGTGAGAAATCGTCAGCTAGTAGTATGACGTTCTCTGTTTCGTGGTAGGTTATGTAGTTTATAGTGTTTGGAGCAAAGGGCATGATCGCTTCAGCGAGAGCATGGGAAGACGGTGATTCCGTGATGATACTGACTTCAGAAACGAGTGGGAGTTGTGAACGAGTAGTAGCAACAGGTTTTGAGTCTAGTTCGTGGATGTAGATTGTGTTTCCGAGTGCAACTATGAGCCAGTTGTTGATTACCAGTGTGAGGTTGTTCCTGTGGTAGAAGAGGCGTGGGTCTATGTAATGTAGAGGTAGTTCTGATTCTGATTGTTCAAGATGGAGGGTATCATTGGAGATGGTATTATTTGTTGTTCTAGTGTACTGGTTGAGTCTGTCTAGTGGGTTTAGTGGTATACTGGTATCAGCGTTGGATAAGTTTTCGTGAAAGTGTGGACTCTTTAGTGGATGACATTTTTTGTACGATAATGTGTAAGGTGGTTTGGCGAACTGTTTTGACCAGGGGAATTCCTTTCCTGTTTGAACGGACTGTTGTTTCTCTTCCACCTGGAAAGAGAGTCGTTCAAAGTACTCTTTGAATTGCATAGTGAAGGAAGTTATGAGGTGAAGGAAGTTATGAGGTGAAGGGAGTTATGAGGTGAACAATGTCTATAAATGACTATTGTACCTATTTTATATCGTAGCGAAGTGAAAAGTTATAGAGAGTATATATGGATAAGGTTAATCAGCTTTAGATTTATCATCACCTGCTTCTTTCATTCCACGCAGGAGTGCGATTCCAAAGACGCCAGGAGGTACAGCAGTGTAATCATCCTTTGTTGGTGTAGCTGTAGAAGCGTTTGGAATTGGTTTGATGACCAACTGAGGATGTTGATGTTGATCTTGATCCGGAGTGTCGTCGACATTGGAGAGTGGAGTTTTCCTCTGAAGCGGTAAGGAATCCACAGTTTCATCAGTAAGAATGTTTTGTTTCTCCTTGTCCCTCTCCTTGTCCCTCTCCCCCTCTTTCTTCTCCTTTTTCAGTGAAAAGCGCATGGAGAGAAGAGAGAAGTGTTGAACTGGCAGAGGGATTGGTGAGTATAAAAGAGCGATTCGCGGTTGCAGAGTAACTTTAGACACTACACTACACTACACTACACTACACAAGTATGTTGAGAAGGATAGTGGACGTGTTAGGTGTCCGTGAAGGGATGAGGGCAGTACGTAGTAGTGATGCAGTGCGGAGACTGTGGCAATCTGGTGGTCGACCATGGAAGTTGATGAGTGCACGAGCGGATGAGCGTGCATCCGCTCTTGCACTGGCACAACAAGTTATCAACGAAGCTACAGGGTATGCACGGGTGGAAGCACACAAGGCCCGTGTTGCTGAAGCTGAGAAGAATGTTCAGTTAGCAACAGTTGCAGCCAGAACTGCACGAGAGGCTGCAAAGAATGCCAGGGTGAGAGAACGTGAGTTGCAGACAGAAACGGGCTTGCTCTTGGAAAGGAAACACCAGTGGCGGGACGCTGAACTGAAACGGTTTACACAAGTGTACCGAGACGCAGCTGGAGCTTCACGGAGTGCCCGTGACGCTGAACAGGCAGCTGAAGACGCTGAGTTGGCCCGTGACAGCGCCCAGGGTGTCCTCACGGAGGCCATCCTTGCACGGTACCGGGCAGAACAGGTGTGGTCAGACAAGGTCCGTGCACTCTCCACATGGGGGGCCCTTGCTGTCCTTGTCGCCAACGCAGTGCTGCTCTTGCTCGTGCAGGTCGTCGCTGAGCCGTGGCGTCGACGCAGATTTGCCCTTTCTGTCGCGGCTCAGCTGGAACAGGGAATCCGCGACATGGCGCGTGTCGCGGAGGAAAGAAGGGAGAGGGAGAGGGACAAGGACAAACACTTGGACTTCACAGTGTGGTCGCTTTTGGAAGCGTGCGCTCTCCGGTGGCGACACCTTCTTCTGGCTCTCGCTTCCTACACACACCAATCATGGACGTACTTGGCATCGACGTTAAGGCAGATTACAACAACAGCAGCAGCAACAGTAGCAACAGCAACAACAACACTCTTGCCCACTCCCACTTTGATGTCTACCTCCGCTTGAAAAAATTGGAGAAAGATCTCCAGTTGGTGCGTTTGCAGGAAGAGTACATCAAGGACGAACAGCGTTATCTTAAACGTGAACTCGTTCGTGCTCAAGAAGAAGTCAAGAAAATTCAATCAGTCCCATTGGTTATTGGCCAATTCCTTGAACCAATAGATAACCTTACAGGTATTGTCTCTTCAACAACAGGTTCAAATTATGTTGTTAAAATATTATCAACTTTAGATAGAGAATTACTTAAACCTTCAACTTCTGTTGCCTTACATCGTCATTCAAATGCCTTGGTAGATATTTTACCACCTGAAGCTGATTCTTCAATCTCAATTTTAACTGAAAATGATAAACCAAATATAACTTATAATGATGTTGGTGGTTTAGATATGCAAAAGCAAGAAATTCGTGAAGCTGTTGAATTACCTTTACAACAATTAGATTTATATAAACAAATAGGTATTGATCCTCCAAGAGGTGTTTTACTTTATGGTCCTCCTGGTACTGGTAAAACAATGTTAGTTAAAGCAGTTGCTAATAATTCTAATGCTTCATTTATTAGAATTAATGGTTCAGAATTTGTTCAAAAATATTTAGGTGAAGGTCCAAGAATGGTTAGAGATGTTTTCCGTTTAGCTCGTGAAAATTCTCCTTCAATTATTTTCATTGATGAAGTTGATTCAATTGCAACTAAAAGATTTGATGCTCAAACTGGTGCTGATAGAGAAGTTCAAAGAATTTTAATCGAATTATTAACTCAAATGGATGGTTTCGATCAATCAACTAATGTTAAAGTTATAATGGCAACTAATAGACCTGATACTTTAGATCCTGCTTTATTAAGACCTGGTAGATTGGATCGTAAAATTGAATTCCCTTCTTTAAAAGATCGTAGAGAGAGGAGATTGATTTTTGCAACAATTGCATCTCAAATGTCATTGGCTCCTGAAACAGATTTAGATTCTTTAATTATGAGGAATGATCCTTTATCTGGTGCAATTATTGCAGCTATAATGCAAGATGCTGGTTTAAGAGCTGTTAGGAAAAATAGGTATATGATTATTCAATCAGATTTAGAAGATGCTTATAATGCTCAGGTTAAATCAGGTGGTGAAGTGGATAAATTTGAGTTTTATAAAT